>JAQGAZ010002169.1:0-20052 GCA_034692225.1 Polydesmus complanatus
AAAAGATTCAAAATTTAAAAGATTCAAAGTGAAAAAGATTCGAAATTATAAGATTGAAAATTAAAAAGATTCGAAATTAAAAGATTCAAAGTGACAAAGATTCAAAATTTAAAAGATTCAAAATTTAAAAGATTCAAAGTGAAAAAGATTCGAAATTATAAGATTGAAAATTAAAAAGATTCGAAATTAAAAGATTCAAAGTGACAAAGATTCAAAATTTAAAAGATTCAAAGTGAAAAAAATTCGAAATTAAAAAATTCAAAGTGAAAAAAATTTAAAATTAAAAGATTCAATGTGCAAAAGATTGAAAATTAAAAGATGCAAAATTCAAAATTAAAAGATTCAAAGTGAAAAAGATTCAAAGTGAAAAAGATTCAAAGTGAAAAAGATTCAAAGTGAAAAAGATTCAAAATTAAAGGATTCAAAGTGAAAAAGATTCAAAGTGAAAAAGATTCAAAATTAAAGGATTCAAAGTGAAAAAGATTCAAAGTGAAAAAGATTCGAAATTATAAGATTGAAAATTAAAAAGATTCGAAATTAAAAGATTCAAAGTGAAAAAAATTCGATATTTTAAGATTCAAAATTAAAAGATTCAAAGCGAAGAAAGATTCAAATTGAAACTTAAATGTTAAAATTATAAGTAAGTTTTAAGATTCAAAGTGAAGCGATTAAAAGCGCCATCTAGCGTTAATTTAGTCAATCGAAAATCTATCATTGAATGTACTAAAATCACTAAAATTAATAGATAAAGTTGCTTATAAATTCTTTCGCCGGAAGATTCAAAAGCCGAAAATGTACTAAAAACAAAAAATTTCGTTATAACGAATAATATTAAAAATCGTATTCATTTTCATTTCTTTTAAAATTAAAATTTGAGATAAGAAAAAATAAAAAGTTTAGAAAATTCGTTATATCGACGTTCGTTAAAAAAAACCGTTTGTAGCACTTGTTTCTACTGAATGAGCGGTTTAATAATAATTGTAGTAGCGGGAATAAAAAGTTACGCAATCCTTTCCCCGATTTATAACTGCGATCCTTATAACTGTAAATCCTTATCTCAGTTGTAAATCTCGTATTACGTAAAAACGTTTATTATGATTGGAATTCATTGGAATAACATAATTATCCTCATTTTCATCAAAACGGAACTACTGTAGCTGCGTGTTTCGATTGTTGTCAGTCGACGACACTAAACCTCCGGCTAAATTTGACTTTACCCTTCACTCAAGGTTTACACTCCGCAGCATAATACATATATATAACACCACGTAACCTGTACAATATTTCAAACTCCCCTTAAATAGAAACGAGAAAAAGAAGACCCAAACTTAAACACCAACTTCACTTTCAAAGTTAAACACAACCACTAAACACGCGCACTAAACATTTAAAAAAAAAAAAAGTTTCTAAAAGAGAATCTCAGTTACTAAGTTAGAAATATTCGATACACTGAAATCTCTCCGCAAGACCACCTCCCAAATAAAGACCACCTTACAAAACAGTCCCACCAATTTTCTTCATGTTAATAAGTCTCCAAAAGTAGGCCACCTCTTCTGCGAGACCATGACCACTGCCATTTTAAGTCCATTTCAAGAACACCTCCCATTAAGGACCACCTCAAAAAAACGTCCCTCCAATTTTCCCATGTCGATGTACCTCTAAAAGAAGACCACCTCTACTACAAGACCATGACCACCGCCATTTTAAGTCTTATTTTCAATAGAAATCTCTGTTTCAAGAGCACCTCCCAATAAAGACCACCTCAAAAAAACGTCTCGCCAATTTTCCCCATGTTAATGAATCTCCAAAAGTAGGCCCCCACTGCAAGACCATGACCACCTCCATTTTAAGTCCGTTTCAAGAACACCTCCCAATAAAGACCGCCTCAAAAAAACGTCCCTCCACTTTTCCCATGTCGATGTACCTCTAAAAGAAGACCACCTCTACTACAAGACCATGACCACCGCCATTTTAAGTCTTATTTTCAATAGAAATCTCTGTTTCAAGAGCACCTCCCAATAAAGACCACCTCAAAAAAACGTCTCGCCAATTTTCCCCATGTTAATGAATCTCCAAAAGTAGGCCCCCACTGCAAGACCATGACCACCCCCGTAAAAAAATCCCATTTTCAATAAAAGTCTCTGTTTCAATAACACCTCCAAAAAAAGACCACACTCTCATTTCCAGACCACGTAAAATAAATCCCTAGCTCCGATTTTCCCCTCACGTGAATATATACCTCTAAAATCTGACCACCTCTACTCCAAGACCATGATCACCCCCATTTTAAGTGCTATTTTCAATGAAGGTCTCTATTTGAAGACCATGGAGAAACCGTTTTCACTTTTTCCCTCCACATAGAAAAATGATAATAATTGCGAAAAGTATTATAGATAATTACATGTTTTTCTATGGTAAACAGCATCTCACTTTGAATCTTTTTTTTATATAGGCTACTGTATTTAATGTTACAGTACAAATGTTAACCAATGTATACACTCACTACATGATTGCATTAAAATTAATTACTGTAACATACACATAATTATTATTCTGAGTGGGAGTATGTAAATAAAAGCATTTTTTTATTGTGTGTGTAGAGGGAAAATAATAATTATCTGAGATTCAAAGCGAAGTTTAAGTTCAAACAAAATAATAATTATAAAAAAAGAAATAACTAAATAAATAAATAAATAAATTTCTAAATTTAAAATGTGTTATTTCTAGCAGAAATCTAATTTTATATGTGTAAAAGGTGTCTGAATCTTTTGTCAAAGTCACACCAAAACAACTAAACAAAAAAAAAAAAATTTTTTTGGAAACTTCTTAAAACATTAAAAAAATAAATAAATAAAATTTTACAAAATAAAAATTTTTTTAAAAGACAATAAAAAAAATTGGCCTCTTATTTCCATTCCTCCCACTCACAGGGAAAATGTCAACCGTAATAATTATTATGCTAAAGAAAAGTCGTAAAATGCGATTGTTGAAGTAGATAAACATCAATGTCATTACAATTTTAAATGACTTTATGATCAATAATTTTAATGAATTAAGTTGTACGAGTGGGGAGGGGGAATATGTAAATAAGAGCCAAAACGTAATTCATTCGCGTATAGGTAAAAAAAAATGTAATAAAATTAAATCAATATTTGCCTCTTAATAAAATGACTAAAATGTTTATTTGTTTGTGTATATAGGAAATATGGCGCCTTACTTAGCCTCCTACTACAGGAACGTTTTGGGTCAGACGATCGCTCTGTCCGACCTGACCTGGGTCTACTCGGCCATGATCGGCTGTATGGGGCTGTGTATGAGCGTGGGAGGGCTGTTGGAGAGGCGCCTAGGGACGCGCCCCACCGCCATCCTCGGCTGCTGCATCATGTGGTAAAAACAATAATTCAATTAAATCACATAATTAATTTACTGGAGGGGGGTTCAAGAGGAATGTGCGCATGCGTGACATTTTGTTGGCAACGAAAACCGAGTCAAAACTATTTTTAAGTTTTGGGCCAAAAAAAATTTTTTTTTTTTTTTTGGAGGAGGTTAAAAACGATTTCATGGCTTAATCAACGCGAAAGATGCCCCGGAGAATGTCAGCTGATTTGCTTTTTTTTAAAAAAAAAAAAAAAAATCTAGATTAAGGGCGAACTTTAAAAAAAATAAATTCTTTCGAAATAAAAGCGGATTCAATTAAATTAAATTTTTAAAACGATTAAACCAAAGTTTTAAATGCCAAAAGGCATAAACTAATTTCTGAAAACCAGTTTAAAATTAACGTTAAACTAGTTCGGTATTCTACATATTTAATCTATAGATTTGATCGACTCGAGGCTCGATCGAACGAGATTCAGTAAACCACATTCCGAAATTAAAACTCAATTAAAGACATTAAAAAAATTAAGTAAAATTTCAGATTAAATAAAACGAGTTTACCGAGTCTCCATTAGCATTTTTTAAAACTAGCTTAAACAAATTTAAGGAAGTTTATTAAATGAGTTTTCCCCCTCAACCCATATTAAGCAGAAACATTATTCTTTTACCATGTGATTTAATGTTTTAATTAAAAATGTCTTTATTAAGTTATTTTAATTAAAATTTCAGCACAGGAATTTTTGTGTCTTACGTAACTGTAAATTATAATTACTGGTGGGTAGTGGTGACTTATGGAATGATGTACGGAGGTGGAATAAGTCTTCCGTACATCGCTCTGCTCAGCTGCGGAATGAGAGTAAATCAATAAAGTTCCCTTAAAAAAAAAACCCTTTACTGAGGATTGTGTGTGGTTTGTTTATTAGTGGTTCCCTGAAAAACGAGGCTTAGTGAGTGGAATAATCGTGGCCGGCTTTGGAATGGGAACGCTCATCTTTAATATCGTCCAAACTAAGTTTCTTAATCCCGATAATCTCCTGCCCAACAAAGACGGGTAAATATTTACGTTTCTTTTTTTAAAAAATTAGAAATATGATTTATGATGACGTACAAGGTTTATCAAATAATTATGACGTGGGAAAAAAAAAGTATTAAGAGATAAAAGTGGTGAAAGATTTTAGAACTTGGAATTTAACTCTAAATATTTGTGAGACTAATAACCCCCCTCACAAAACCCAAACAAATAATTATCAAAAGCCAACTTTTTTTTTTGGTTTTTGTTTTTGTAAAGTTCAAAAATCCAATAAATTTAAAAGCGCTAAAGAAAATCTTAACTTATACGTTTGGAATTTTAAGAATTGAAAAGAGTTGAAACTTCAGTTTCGGAAACTTGGAACTGCACTGTAGTTTAATAATTATTAAACAGTTGCTGTGGGGGGGCTAAGAACTCTGGAAAAGTTTAAAACTCCCATAGGTCAAGTCTCCACAAAAACAATAAGTTGGAAACTTTAAAAATCCGAACAATTCGAAAGTTGAAAGACCTCCCAAAGAGTTAAATGAAACTTACACTTCACACCCGATGGAAATTATTATAAACAAATCTCAAATTGTTATTACGTATTTGTTATCACTTAAAATCAAACCAACATTCCCCCTTACACAGCGTGAAATTCAAATCCAAATTCTCATAACAAAACTTAAGATCTAAAAACTAGTTGAAAAAAAAGTTGGGATCGTGACGTAAACAAACCGTTTACTTGATCCCATCTGTTAAACATTTTTACGTTTGTTTCATCTTACAGTACTGGCTTTAAAAAAAACCCATAATAATTGTGTAATATAAACACAATCGAAATCATTTACTCACACAGGTTTTTGTACGTGCATATCTTAATAACAGCTTTTTAGAACCAAAAATCAAAAAGTTCTAAACGCAAACCAAAACACAATTTCTCATCACCAAAGTTTTGGCTTCATTTGATTTGGGGGATTGTGATTCACTGTGCATAATATCTCACGTCTAACTTATGTTTGTTATTCATGTACTCCGCATAAATTATATCGAAATCATTTTACCGTTTCATATACCTTGACTTAATTGTTTACCATAATTAAATAATTATTAAAAACTTGCGTTTTGTTGTTGTTGATCCTCCTAGATTCTTCTACGAAGAGTCTCTCCTGCTGCAGGTACCCAACGTCTTTCTATTGCTGGGTGGAATTTACGCCGGAATGCAAGTTATCGGTTGCCTCCTAGCCAATTCTCCTCCGCCAGTGCCTGTAATCACCGCTGAAAAAGTGAGAGAGAGAACTATTAATACAAATTTAATTTTTTTTTAATCTTAAATATAAACAAATTTTTATACGAAAACTATACAGAAAGATGATCCAGTTTTAGCCAAACTGACAATCAACAACAGTGAAAATAATCCGTCGTTACCCGAGAAAGACAACTGTTGCTTAGAGTTGAACGTGGAAAAAGTGGAAATAACAGTACCTAAAAACTATACTCCGAAAGAGTTGCTGAAAACCAGAGAGTTTTACTTGATGTGGTTGACCTTCTTCTTCAACGCCAACACGGCCAACTTTGTCTCCTCCATGTACAAAGTAAAAACCTAAAAAAATAATAAAATAAAACGTTTAAACATTGATTGTTTTTTCTTTTTCATTTAAGATCTACGGACAAACGTTCATCGAGGATGATCTGTTCTTGGCTTTAGTTGGATCCATCGGCGCGGCTTTCAACGCCGTAGGTCGAGTCGGATGGGGATTCATGGTCGACCGATTCTCCTATAGGGTAACGTCACCTTTCACATATTCTCTCCTTCAATTTTTAAACAAAAACACTGCGCCCGTACAAAAACTCATTTTACTAGAACGAGACCCTGTAAGAAAAAAAAAAAGATACCATGAGTTTCATTCAAGTGGAAAAAAATACGATACTCACGTTTCAAAATTGACGCGTGAATCGCTTTTTCAAGTGAATGAATTTCGTTTTTCCTTTGACATAATCAGCCAATTACCAGTTAATGGAACGTTAGGAGAAAAAAATAAACTCTTTTCGAGTCCGACTGACTCGTAAAAAAACGATTCTCCACGTTTCAACTTGACATCAATTTTATTGATTACGAGGAAAAGGAACATTGAGATAAACGCAGTTCGCATCAAATCAAATAATGGTTTAACTTGTAATAGTTAACCCAGTATTTGGTCGGCCCTAGAATTAAACCACTGCACAAATAAAAAACAACCATTATTTGTAATGATTCACTACAAGGCTAGAACTAAAAGTGAACCTCGAATGAAACTTGCGAGTCAAAAAGTTGATCTAGTTCGTTTAAAAATGCAAATGTTCTATTTTTGGATCCGAAAATCCGACACGTTTAAACGAAAATGCTTACTCGCTTTAAAAAATTTATTATAATTTACCGATCACTTATCTAATTGCTTCGTTAAGTAGTTGGCGATTTTGATTTCAACTTAATTAAAGCCAGCACAATTCGAGATGGTGCTTTAGCTATATTTAAAGATAAAAAGTTGGTTTAATCCGGTCGTAACTTAATAACAAGATCTTATTAAACGTTTTACAACGTTTGTAAAGAACACTTAACCTTGCAATGTTGGAAATGTAGTTTCCTAGAGTGAAAGATGATCCTGTTTAAACAGTCGCGTCCTTTAACCTTCTCGCTCCACTTGTCGTTACCATTAATCACTTCAGTTTCATCTTAAAAACAGAATAGTAAATAATAAGTATTATTTATTACAACTGAACAATTTACGATTAACATTATTCACAAAGTTAGTTTTACAAACCGAAGATTTACACTTGAAAAAAACTATTGGAATAACGTTTGAATCACTCTAATCATTTTAACCACGTGTTGGTATTAAAGTAAACTCATAAAGTTCACACGTTTCATCTTCCTTAAACATAATACTATCATAATAAATAATGCACGTTTATCTCGGATATTAAAGTTCACTGTTAAACGTGATCCGATTTCGATTCTATAAGATCCCGAGATTTCCTGTCAAAAACTTTTATAAAACAAAATTTTGTACCCTCAGTTTCGAAAGCAAACGATCAACTTCCAATCTTCGGTATAGTTTAAACTCATTGTTGTTGACAACAGAAGAGCATGAAAAAGTCTTCCAGAATACTGAACAGGGAATTTTGTTTATCACAATTCTAAAAATAGATACACTAATTATTGTAGAATTATTACCTTGATACTACTTTTATCAAATTATATTATTATTGATTTTTAAAGAATTACCATGACAATACGCTGAAATCATATTTTCCGCCTGCGGATTTTTCGAAACCAAAGCCAAATCAAATCTGTAACGAAAAACATAAATCAATAATTTTCTTTAGAAACATTTCATTCAGATCTAAAAAAAAAATGTGATATGCCCGATGCAATAATTATTGATCAGTATTAAACATCATTATCTGTAACATAACTTGAAATTTGAGTGATCTTCAATCACAAGTTATTAAAACTAAAATAAAGAAAAAATGAATTTAGGAATGTACCAAAATAATAGTCAATTCTCTTTCATCGAAAATAAACTACTAGACCAACTAATAAAAGAGTAATTTATATGCTTAGCTTATTCGCTTCAATGAGAGAATCAATAACCATCATTATTTTATAGGAGGAGAATAATAGGGAATAGGAATAAAAATAAATAAATAATGAAGCTTAACAAACTTTTTCATTCAGCTTCACAAAAATAATTATACGGACAAAAAGTAATGCGTTTCGCTTAAGGCAATATACTATTGATCTTAAAAGAATCAATATTAAATAATCCTGGTATCTTAACTTGAAATTTGAGTACCATAATAATTATTATTATCTAAATTCACGCAAGTTAGAAACATTTTTAAAAATACGATATAGAAGATTACCGGTACTTAAAATCTCTATAAAGTATACGATTATTGATTTTACTAAGAATTAGGGCCTACCTTTATATGGAAAGGATTTCACATTTCGCAGCTGATTCTTCAAACTCAAATTCCAAATTTTTCCCAAACAAAAACCTGAAACGAATAAAAAAAAGAATTCAACAACTCGCTTTAGAAACTTAAATAACTATTGATTTTAAAGAATCAATATTAACGTTTTGGAATATAAAGTTACCTTACTGTAAATTGCGAGTTATTGAAATCCTACATGATATAAGAAACCTAAGAAGCTTTCTTAAAAATGTAAAAAAAATGAATTCATTAATAGTGAAATTCTCTTCGTGGGAAACACATATCTAAATAAAGATAAAAATAAATACTTTTAGTATACAATTTCACAAATTTCAGTTTCCAAAAATAAATATCTCAACACATGTAGGCCTACCAACATTTTCTAATTTCTTGATTTGCTTTAGAATGAACTCACAAGCTACATTAATTTAGAAATATAATTGAGAATTCACTTTCAGTATACCCTTTATAATCGATGCGTCTTTTTCAGTCCTTAAGCGTAGCCTATATTTTTGAACCATCGTTAATTATTATTGCAGACTTGTTTATGTATATCCACACTGAAATTGTCTCCATTAAAATCACGTACACGTAAACTACATAAAGATAAAAATAATTCATATTAGCATACAATTTCACAGCATTCAGTTTCCAAAAATAAATACCGCACACATATAGCCTACAGAAAATAAATTCTAAAACAATAACATCTTCGTCAGTAAGAAAGAAACGCATCAACTGATAATGTCAATAACTTCCACATGCTTTTTTTCTTCTTCCAATAATCGACCTGTCTTTTTCAGTCTTTAAGAATACATTTTGATTGCACTGAAATTGTCCCTCGTCAAAATCACAAACAGATACTGTACCTATAAAAAGATAACAATAATAATAATGTCAGCATACAGTTTCACACATTTCAATTTCCAAAAATAAATACTTCACACATTCTGTACATAAAATCTTAAAATAACAATATCAGCGTCAGTGCGAACAGCCGTAAAGAACTGATGTATCAATCAGAATCAACCTCATAACAAATTCTGAAACGAATAAAAAAAACATTCACCAACTCGCTTTAGAAACTTAAGTAACTATCAATGTTCTAAATTGAAATTTTAAGACACAGTATCACAACTTACTCACACTCTGTATAAGAAACCACAAAAACTGTTTTCTAAAAATGAAAACCAAAGAACGATCAAAAGCACAAACAGATATCTATTATAATAAAGATAATATCATTCATAAATTAGCATACAATATTATTCGTCGTTTTATAGTTTCCAAAATTAAATACCTCACACGTACTGTACACTTAATTTGACACAACAACATCAGCGTCAAAGAGAACTGAGCTGTCAACTGATGTATCAATCACTTCCACGTGCTTTTTTTCTCCTTCCATAATCGATGTGTCTTTTTCAGACTTTAAACTAAATGAATATTTAAGAATTATTTTAAAACCAGCGTTATTATTATTATTACAATTGCAGGCTTGTTTACGTATGAACTTGACGGCTGTGTTGATTCTGGTGCTGACGATGCCAGCTACTCAACTGCTGGGCAAATACCCTTTCGCCTTGTGGATGTTCGCCATTCAGCTCATGATTTCAGCTTCTTACGTCCTATTTCCTGCCTACACCTCCAAGTTCTTCGGTGCCCAATACGCAGGGACCAACTACGGCATGGTTTTCTCTCAGATGGTGATCGGCGGACCGATGACAGGCATCCTCACCAGCAATTTGATCGGCGTCATGGGTTTCACCGGCCTCTTCTACCTAATGGGAGCATTCACCGTCATTAGTAAAAAAATCTTTTCACAATTACATTTCATAAACTTTTATGAATGAATTAATTAATTTTTATATATTTACTTAGGCATAGCGCTGACTTTTCCATTCCGAGAGGAACTATACATACCAAAAAAACCGAAACCAGAAGCGAAAAACATCAGGAAAGAATAAAAATAATAAGACATTTTCTTTTTTTGAAAAACGCGATTATTTTTTTTATCGCGACTATCGATAAAATATAATCGATTACGTACGTGTGTGTTTTATTTCTCAGTTATGAACTGGATGAAAGTAATAGTGACGTATCGATCGATACTTTTAAACATCGATGCTTTTTATGGCTAGAAGAGTATACGAGACAGTATCGATTATTAACTAATCGTCATTAACCTACTAGTTCACCTCCTTGAGTTATTTCTATGCAAAAAAAAATATATATATAAATAAAAAAGTGAACCAGATAAATAAATAACTTAATATTACTATGTATGTTTACCGGTAAAATCGATCAAGTGCAATCTCATTTTTTTTTTTAGAAAGAAATATTGAAATTAGGAAAATTTTAATTTTTTTTTGAATGGTTTTTATTTGTGATTTGTTCTCTACTCCTTTACCCTGTAAATAAAATCCGTCCCTTTTCATCTCATAAAATAAAATAATTAATAAAATGCACTTAAATGACCCGAAAATTCAGGTTATATATATAAAAATAACGTATTTTTAGACATAAAAGTGAGTTTTTAGATAATAAAAAAGAAACAATTACAGTAATTTAATTGTAGTGTAAAACGCGAATTGTAGTTTTTAGAAAATCTATAATTATACACACGAAAAAAAAAATTGTATTTTGAAGTGGACTTAGCTGGCTTTTACATTGACTTTAACACATATTTTTCTCAATTATTATTGCCTACCGGTATATAGGTATATAAATTAAGAGAAAGAAAAAAAACACACCTCAAAATGCAATATTATATATTTTTTTATATATATAAATAACTAGTTTTTAAAAGAAAAACTTTACTTAAAAAAAATTATTATTGTAGTTTTAACCAAATTTTTTGTTTTAATTAAAGTTTTGCTGTTTTTAATTACCTGAAAATTTAATAATTATTGTAATTAGAAGCGCCACTTTAATTATTATTATTATGTAAACTATTTTTAAGTTGTCATTTAATTTTGTTTTGTTTTAAATAAAAAATGTTATCAGTTTAAAAAAAAAAAAACATTCAAAAACGCCGCGTGCTCATTTTTATTTAAGTAATCAATTTTCAGAAAGCAATCAACCTTAAAAGGGATCATATTGAGCTGGTCGCTTTATAAATAACACTGCCCCAGTAAGCTACTCTAAAATGCTAAAAACTGCCAACATAACAAGTGATCCAAATTAGTTGGTCGTATTGTGAAGAACACCAACCCAAATGCGCTATTCGCTACCAAACGCTACCCAATAAGCTATTCATAGTTTGCTAAAAGCTACCGAAATACAAAGGCAGCTCTTTGGGTTGGTCGCTTTGAGAGGAACATTTCCCTAATAGCGTAATATTAATTTGCAATATACTACCAACACAGTGAGTGATCTCATTAGGTTGGTCGTTTTATAAAAGAACATCGTTCCAATCAGCTATTTAAAGCTTGCAAAAAGCTACCAACATATTAAGGCAATGTATTCAATTGGTCGCTTTGTACAAAATTATATCCAGGCTTGCTGAATCCCCAACCCGTCTGACCCAGAATGGTTGGGGCTGTTCGAATCAAAAATTACTAACGGTGAAATTATTGGAACTGTATGAAGAGGATCGATTTACTATTAATACTTGTCAATCTTTAATTTCCAGATTGGTTACATCAATTGTGTATGGTAGAGTCCAGTGTAAGTGTTGACCATTCGTTTTTTAAGCTCTTAAAACTACTTGTAGCCTACTTTTCTCTCCATTTAAGAACACTGCTTTCAAGTTTCAACAAGTTACTACTAAAGCCGAATTAAACTGCTGGCAGTGCTGGCGTCGATCGAGAAGAAGTGACATCAATAATTATTAATAGACTAATTATGAATACGAGAAGGTTTGTATCTTAATAATAATTACTGTATTATAAATGTTTGCATGAGAATGAGTATAGACCAACTGTAAGGAGCGAGCGATATTATGTTTATGAGCCGAATCCAAAAATTATTCATGTGACTGAAACTTATAAATCGTTCAATGTTCTTACGCTCATTCAGCTACGTAGAGTGGATCTTTACTTACGTGCTGTCAATTAATAATTAGTTCTAAATAAGCGCTGATGTCGAACGCGTTTCATCTGTTTGGTCGAGTTAAAAAATGTCTAATATTGTAGATCGATCGAATAAGATCAAAGAACCAAAATAGCACTTGTTACTAATAACTTTTTTACATAATATAATTTATATATACAGTAAGTTATCGGGACCGAAGAAGCGTTCGGTACCAGCCGCATCAACACAACGTGAGATCCCGGCGAAGGTGGAGACTCGACCTCAAGTTCTAAATGAGCCTCGACTCGTTCTCAGTCTTAGTCGATGTGATGAGACGAGCGAGCCTAAGCGTAAGAGGATGAAGACGACGCGACGTAAAGAACTCAAGGAGCATCAACTTCTTCAAGTTAAAAGGGTACTTAGACCGAGGGTAGCGAAAGGGACTCGGCGTGAAGTTAGACGTGAAGAACCGGAGCCTGCAGAGCGTGAGTTGGTGCGGCAGGAGGAATATGACGGTGAAAGTGATGAGGAGAAAGCAGAAGCCAAGCGTAAATGGATGAAAAAGCAAAAGATGAACGCAGTCGCGGACTTCTTCGCTACCTGCGACCCTAGTTTCAAGATCCGTCCTCCGGCTCGAGTTCCCCCGTGGGTGGCCAAGAAGCTGAACCTGTTCGAGACGAAGAGTGCGGAGGGGAGAAGGACGTATCGGAGGTACGTGCACGACTACAAGAAAGCCATGTTGGAGTTCATGGAGCGACTAGTGCCTGCGTTTCGAGGGAACGTGGATATCCACGGCTGGATGAGGAACCTCAGCCCGGAGTCATGGGAGCTTTTTAAGGTAGCTACTTCCCGCTTTACGGATCCGACCAACGCGATGAAGGCCGATCCGCGTCAGTACATGGACCAGCACCCATCACCATTTCGTCGTCAACGCGCGCTTTCCGTCGCCAGTTCAGACTCCAGCTGGACCACTTTCTCTTATTCCTGCTCCTCGTCCTCCTCCTCCTCCTCTTCGGCCTCTTCTTCGTCCGGGAACGACTGGTAACTTGGACCCCTACAGCTCTCATCTTAAAAGTATATTTTCATTTATAAAACCTCAGCTTTAACAACATATTGAATATCGCATTTGCATTGCATTGTATCGTTGCATTTTAAAATAAAAAGTATAATAATGTTTTCAGTATTTTTGTAGTCGCTATTGGTAAATTTAATTAATAGAAATGAATAAACGATTTAATGATTTAATTAGCAAAAAGTAATAGTATAGTAACTATGGCAAGTTATTATGAGAGTTTGAAGCCAGGTAAATGGCGTTTGTTATCAATTTAACGTTGAGTGAAGCCAAACGAGAAATTTATCATCGTAAAAATTATTATTGTTTACATAAAAAAAAAATTATATTTTTAATTAATGTTAAAAGCCACCAACATACTAAGATATCCTTATGGGTTGATCGCTTTGTGCAGAACATAAACTCAAAAACATATTCGAAGCATGCTAATAGCTACCAACACATTAAAACAATATATTCAGTTGGTCGATTTGTGCAGATTAAAGTCCCAATAAGTTCATTACTATATTTCAATTTTAGCTGAAAGCTACCATTATATTAAGGCAAAATATTCAGTTGGTCGCTTTGTACATAACATAAGTCTCAATAAGGTGTTCAAATTATGCTAAAAGCTACCAACACATTAAGACACTGTATTCAGTTGATAGAATTGCGCGGAACACTGTCCCAATAAGATATTCGAATAATGCTAAAAGCTACCAACGCATTGAAGTAAATATTTTCGATTGATCGATTTATGCAGAACACTCCCAATATCACAAGCACCTATTCTGAATCCGCGGTTCAAAGAATCAAAACAAAATGTGAAATGAGGTACGTAGGAATCTCGAGTTTATAGTTTCTCTTTCTCGCGCTTGAAGTGAATTATGATTTTCAGAAGATGACACCCAGTGAGGTAAATAATTATTATTATTTATAGTAGAGTCCAGTGAAACTGTTGTCCATCGGTTTTTAGCTCTGGATCAAGTATTGCACCATGTGGGCCAACCTCTTTCCTCTCCGCGTTTATAAGAAGCTTGAAACAAGGATTGCAACACAATGCAGCTTCGATCGAGGAAGAAACGATCAGAGCAGCATTAAAAATTATTATGAACTCAAGAAGGTTTGTATTTAATAATTATAATTCAGTAGTTGTGCGTCGTTCGATCCAAGTGAAAGATGAGTGTCGTGACTTACGATGCTCGTTACCAGAATACAAAACCATAATAATGACTGTAATTAATGTCGTTCAATATGATTCGTCTCACATTCAGTTGCGAAGACAAACTTTATGCACGAGCTGTCAATTAAAACTTATTTTTAAATAAACACTGCGCAATGTCACATCATTTTGGTCGAATTCTAAAAATGTGTTCGGATAGTTAGTGTGCACTGTTACCTGCGTTCCTGTAGCTACGGTGCCCACTGACTATCCGAACAAACTCTTTATTACAAGACTATAGTACTCCTTCGATTCATTTTATCCTAATAATCTTAAACTGGAAGCTGCGTTGAATTATGTTAGGTTTAATAATACAAAATGCATCAAGAAAATAAAGCCGTTTTGCTATTTAAAAATATATTAAACGTTTTAAATTACCGGGTATATCACAGTCTTATTTTTGAGAGCAAAGCTGGGGCCGATTTTCTGTTAGGCTGGTTCAAAGCTTTTAACTGTAGGTATTGCAATATAATTACAGTATATATTTCTTTCTATTCCGGCTGTTTTTTAAATAGCCAATTAATAGAGCAGTCTTTATTTTCTCAATGACTCTCGTGAGAATTAAAGAAACCAAAAAAGTACTTTTTATAACTTTTAACATTTAATATTTTATTTTACAGCCGATCATGGAGAGCAGATCCGAGAGAGCAACCAAAGGAGACTCGACGCGAGCAACCATGGCGGTTTCGCCGTGAAGTATTGGGGGAACCTAAACGCGATGAAATGAGAGAGATTCGACGAGATGAAGAGCGATGGAAGTTTCGACGTGAGGAAAGGAGCGAGCCTCGATGTAAGATGCTGACAACGACTCATTATGAGGAACCGCTGGGTCCGCAATGTAAAGATCCGAGAGAACCTCGACGTGAGGTGCAAAGAGAGATTCGACGTGATGAAACGAGTGGGTCGCGATGTGAAGTACCGAGACAGAATCGACGTGAAGAAGCTTGGCGGTTTGGGCGTGAAGAATCTCAACTTTATGAAATGAATAAGCCCCGATGTGAAGTACAGAAGGGGAATCGATTTGAGGTACGAAGAGAGCCTCAACGTGAAGTACAGAGACAGAATCGATGTGAAGCACAGAGAGAGATTCGGTGTGAAGTACAGAGAGCGAATCGACGTGAGGAAGCTTGGCGGTTTGGACCTGAAATTTTGAGAGAACCTCAACGTGTTGAAATAAGACGTGAAGAACAGAGAGAGCATCGACCTGATAAAATGAAGAAGCCTCGCCATGAGGTACGCAGAGGAGCTCGACGTGAGCAACAGAGAGAGTCTGAACCTGAAGAAATGATTAAGAAGCCTCGGCGTGAGGAAACGAATGAGCCTCCACTCGAAGTTCTCACAGATATTCGACGAGATCTGCTGCGGGAGCTTCAACTCGTTGGTGAAAGCGAGAAAGAACACAGAATTCGTAATTGGAACAGTCGTTTCAAGAGCGCGCAAACACCTCGAGTTCCTACGTGGGGCATGGCGCAGCAGGAGCGGAGCCTGCACGAGACGAAGACTGCGGAGGGGAGAAGGCTCGATCAAATGGAAAAGATGTTGGAGTGGAGAATTCCTGAGATTCGAGGAGACGCGGATATCTACGCCTGCATAGAAAAGATCCAACTGGAGATGTGGAGCAAGATCAAGAACGTCATCGGCCGCTATAACGGCTCCGATCCACCAGAGGCGATGGATCAGGACCCAACTCCGTCTCATCAGCAGCAACGCCTTTCTTCCACTCGCTCCTCCTCATCCAGGATCCACACCTAACATATGAACCCGCCCTACTCCTAACAAGTCTCATTTAAATAACATTATCGCATTTATAAAAAAAACAAAACTTATTAAATAACATACAGAATATCGCATTTATTTTTTTCTACATTTATATAGACTTTCATCGCGTTGCGTTATAAAAAATAAAAAGTTTTATAATAATTATACTTATATTTTTTTAAAAAAAAATATCTCTCTTTCTTATTTTTGTAATCGTTATAATAAAAAAATATATTTATCAATAAATGATAAAAATAATAATCATACAAGATACAAACAAATTATTCTAAGAGTTTGAAGCCGGGTTAATCGCGTTTGCCATCTATTTAACACAGAGTGAAGCCAAAAAAAAAAAAAATATTATTGATTTTAAAGAAATATATTTCATTAAAAAAAATAAATAAATTACGAATTAATAATCTTTTCACCTCATAATAATATAAACAAAATATTTATTGGGATACTCAAGTCAAATCTAATTTTAAATCACCCACCTTAATAAAGACTAAATTTACAAAAAGCTACCAACATACTAAGGCAACACATTTTGTTGGTCGCTTTGTGCGGAACGCGGATAAACTATTCCAGGGCAAGCTGGATCACGTTTAGAGGCTACGTTTGGGCTGCTCAAAACGAACGAGACTGTGTTGTACGTACCACGCACGAGGATTTCGAGTTTACTTGCTTTATTTTTCCCTCGTGATTTATTATTTCCAGATGGTGACACCCATTCATCTTAACAGTGAGTTTCGTAGAATCCAGAGTAAGTGTTGACCGTTCGTTTTGAGCTCTCAACTATTGCAACACGTGAGCTAACCCCTTCTCTCTCTCTCTCCATTTAGAAACACTTCGAACGCCAACAGAATAACCGTGCAGCTGCGATCGAGAAGAAACGATTAGAGCGACATTCATAATTATGATTACAAGAAGGTATAATAATATTTATAATATTAATGTGTCCATGTGAATGACGAGTAATGTGAGATAATAATTATTGATCCGTGAACCTATAGAGTGAACGCTGTTCACTACCCGAATCAAAATTCATACGACTGAAATTATTAATGTCGTTCAATGATCTTTCTCACATTCAGCAATGGATCAGTTTATGTACGAGCTGTTAATTAATAATTATTTTTAAATAAAACATGTCTGAACGTCTCCTCATTTTGATCGAACTGTTAAAATGTAGGCTGTTAATAATGGACTCAATGGAGTAAGATAAATGTGTTCGGATAGTTAGTGTGCACTGTTATCAACGTTTCTGTAGCTAAAGTGCACACCGACTATCTGAACAATCTCTTATTATACTCCTTAAATTCACCTCAATGAGTCTCATAATTATTATAAGAATGGTATAAAAAAGCACTTTTTGTAAATTTTTTTATAAATTTACTTATTTTACAGTAGAGCATCTGGAACACAGAGGCGGTCGGCATCTGCGCTTCAAAACGAGGAATCGATGGAGTCTCGAAGAAAGGTACCGAAGCAGAATCGACCGAAGGCGACTCAACGTGAAGGTCTGATTAAGGAACCTCGACGTGAGGGGCTGAGAAGCAGTCGAATTTCCGGACCGAGTGAGCCTCGACGTCAAGTGCTAAGAGAGCCTCGAATTATTCTCCGAGATATTCAACTCGAGGCACGAGGAGAACCTCGACGTGAAGACGAGGAGAAAGCTCGACTCGAACATGTGTGGAAGCCTCGAAGCGACGAAGTAGTGAGGGAGGTTGGGCGAGTATTATTGAAGGAGCTGGAACGCGTGGAACGTCGTACTGGAATTGTGAGACAGAATCGACGTAAAGAAGCGAACTGGAAACGTGGATACGAGTGGGCGAAGGAGGAAATTGCGGAGGTGGAGAGAATTCTTAGATGGAGGATGAAGGATAAAATGAACGCGGCTGCGGACTTCTTCGCTATGTGCGACAGTCGTTTCGTTCTCCATCCCCCGCCTTCAGTTCCTCTGTGGGTGGCGAGGAAACTGAACCTGTTCGAGACGAAGACTCCGGGAGGAAGAAGGGCGTATAAGAGGTGGAAGCACGCTCAAAAGAAAGTGATGGTGGAGTGCTTGGAGAGGGCGAATCCTATATTCCGAGGAGACGTGGATCTATACGGCTGGATGGATGTGATAAGCGTAGAGTTTTGGCAGGGTTTGAGGCAATCCAGCCGTCGGCGAAATACACCCGAGCCAGCCGATCCACGAGACTACATGGACGTGAGCTACGCGTCACGACGTCGTCATCATCAAAACGCTTCTTCCACTGACAGTTCAGACTCTTCTTCGTCTAGCGCCTCAGTCAGCCATCTTGCGAATCCGGTCTCATCCAACGAGCCTCATTCGTCTAGCTCGACATCGGTCAGCCACTTTGCGGGTCCGAGCTCATCTAATGAGCCTCATTCGTCTAGCTCCTACGCTGTCAGCCACCTTGCGAATCCGACCTCATCCAATGAGCCTCATTCGTCTAGCTCATCGATCAACAACTTTGCGGGTCCGACTTCATTCGATGAGCCTCATTGTTCTAGCTCCTATGCAGTCAGCCACCTCGCGGTTCCGACCTCATCCAATGAGCCTCATTCGTCTAGCTCCTGTGCAGTTAGCCACATTGCGAGTTCTGCCGACCCAGAGCAGGAGGAGGACCCACTTCGTCATGAACGCGCTTCTTCCCCTGAGAGTACCGACTCCTGGACCACTTACTCGTCTTCCTCTTCGTCCTCATCCTCCTCCTCCAGGAACAACACCTCATCTTAAACTCATCTTTTAACAGTTTACAGATTTTTGCATTTGCATCGTTGCCTTTCAAAATAAAGCGTTATATCGGGAAAAAATGATTAGTTTTCAGTAATGTTGCGTTCGCTAATTGTTAATTTAATAATAGAAATTTAATTTAAAATATATAAGTCAGGTAAATCGCGTTGACGTTGAATGAAGCCAAAAAAATTTTATTGTATTAAGAGAAATGCAAAATAATTAAAATTTTAATTACATACATCAATAACTGCTTCAATTAGATTCTTTGAAACAAATAAAACATAAGGCGAAGGCCGCGTCACACAGTATTGATTATTTAAATTAATTAAACTTTAATGTCTCCCACCTCCGAATCTTTTTTTAAAAAAAAAAATAAATAAAAAGTTAAAGTTTAATAATTAACAACGCCCTTTACATCAAAATGAAAAAAAAAATAATAATAATAATAATAATTTATATTTGTAAAAAGCTACCAACGTACAAAGACCTCCATTTAGTTTGGTCGTTTCGTGCAGAACATGGAATTCCCAGGCCAGCTGGTCTGCTATATACGTGTATGTGTATTAACGGCGTGTTCAAACTTGTTGCAACTAGTTATCTGAGTTATAATAAGTTTTTTGAATTTTATGTTGTCATTCTGAATGTGAAGAGTAAAATTCTATTCATCTTTATAGTGAGTTTCGTAGAGTCCCGTGTAAGTTGTGAGAGAGGGGTGAGCCCCAGCGGTGGCCTCAATTAGCGGAAGTGGGCAACGAGCGCCACCCCCTGAGTCCTTACTATCTTCCCTCCACACATGGTGGTGTGGGAGAGATGACGGTAAACCGATGGGGGGGGGGGGGGGGGGGGGGGGGGGGGGGGGGGGGGGGGGGGGGGGGGGGGGGGGGGGGGGGGGGGGGGGG
>JAQGAZ010002170.1:0-20043 GCA_034692225.1 Polydesmus complanatus
GGATAAATGTATTAAAAAATGTGATTAACCCAGAACGGAATAGCGTATCAGAAAGCTTGAAGTGTCTACTTTCAGAATATGTAAAGTTTGTATTGATTACAATAAAATTTGCTATTTAAACTTCACCCTCTTTGTACCTATGTAATTCTCATTTATGGTCCAACATTTAAGGCACCCCTAGCATTTTTTATAAGAGGCATTTAAATACTGAACACAATTTCCCAATTTGTTTTTGGTGAAAATGCTGTGTTTAATTCTTATAGTAGGGTATTAAACAATAATTATTATAACAAATAAATTAAAATTTAATATCCTATATTATTAATACTATATTATAATAGGCAGCTACCCTACATTGCTCTATATTACTCATTTTATGATCATTAGGTAAACAATTTCATTGAAATACCTAAATTAAAGCACACAATCGGGGTGCCTAGCTACTGATCTCTTCAAATTACATTTTAAAAGCAGGTTTAGTCCAATGGGAAAACGCGCTTGTAGAAATTTTACAGGTGAATGAAAACCTGTAGAAATTATATTAGTAAACACTAGTTTTATCTTGAAACTAGTAGTACTAGTGCAACATTATGAAACAGGAATACTAATATATTTAAAAAATAGACTAGTATTTTTTATTTTACAACTTGTATTCGGTAAACTTGTATTTTTTCATTATGAGACAAAATTATACAACATACTAGTCGCTACACTAGTAATACAAACTACTAGTTGATTATGAGACGGGGCCCTGATATTTGTCTTCTCGAACTAGTTAGGTTCTATATAGGGCGCCAACTGAAACAGTTACTTACACTTAGATGGTAACTAGAGGAGTTGTCATCTTTGCAAGGGGAACTTACAGTAATTAATTCAGACCTCAAACTAATTCTTGAGAAACAAGAGGGTTGGATGGCAACAGTGGATGATGTTGTTCCTTGTTAGTCGAGTCAGTTTTCATTAGTCCTCCTTGGCCCAGGTTAGTTGTCCTGGTTGAGCTGAAATGTAAGTGAATGGTCAGAGTGAAATCAGATAACCAACTTGTTACTCTTCAAATTACTAACTGTACTGTAAGATTCAGATCTCACAGTCAAACTGATTACTACACAGATTAATACTTTGACTGCAACAATCGATAAATTATAATTTATTCAGTTTACAGGTTGGTCAACTAATAATTTAAACCTAATTTACATTTATTTTATTTTACATACAAACATTGAGTCATCATATCATCCTACTAGTTAAGTCAGCAATAGTTAAACTACATTTTTATTGGTTTACATTTTACAGGTACTTACAAATTTGAATGGAACTGTTTCATCTTTATAGTTTTTGTAGTTTTCACTTTCCACTCTCCTTTGCCATATTACATTTTGTATATATTTTTTTTCATTTCTAATGCTGTTTTTTTTTATTTACTTTGAGAATGATTGCTGCTACTAGCCATTTATTTTATCAAATTATTATAAAATAGCACGCAAAACTACATAATAACCACAACATTTAAAAACAGGATGTGCAGCAGGAAGTAGATCACAGACAGACTGTTGTCGGATTTGCTATGTTTACTGCAGAAACCAGTCAAGCAATGTCACATAGTTTATTTCTGCAAGAAACATAGTAAATCTGTCAACAGTCTGTGATCTACTTTTTCTGCACATCATGTTTTAAATGTTGTGGTTATACAAATATGTTTGTTTATCCTAGGAGATATCAATTATGCAAAAAAACTGCTTTTCTAATAAAGTGTCATTTGATTGCTTTCTGTAATAAATGATTCAATTGCATTTTTTATTAATCCATGAATTGTACAGCAAACTCACTAAGTCCTGTTGTACTCAAAAATAATTTTTTTCACAGATTTCAAAGTTTTCTCCCACAGCGGTTAAAAAGTACATTAGTGTATGGTTATGTCAATTTTTAGCAGTTCATTTATTGGTAAATTTCCAAAATTTATCTCCTTCTGCCACAGTTAATCTTTATGTATGCATTACAAAATAATGGATTTTAATTTATCATGCATGAATTTTATGCACACTTTGTTAAGGTAAAGCAATGATGCTTGTTAGTCCCACTCTAATAATGTCAGCCATAACTGATGTTGATGTAGGCAGTTTTACAAGCTGCATTACTTAACTGATAAAGAACAATTTGTGCAAGGTAAGCCAGACTTTGATGCAAAGCAGCATCATCACAATTTCAGTGGCATTTAGAAAGTGTTTCAAATGCCTTAATAAGTAAATTTCCTAACTTAATATAACACTTTGATTCACTTTATTGTTTAGTTCTGATTTCATTGTAAATCAAAATTCAAGAATGAACAATTATTATTTTATAAATGAATAATTAGTTCACAAAATTGTTGAAAACTATTTTTAAAACACATTTTATTTTTTTAATTGTTTAATGGGTTCAATAACATGTTACAAAACTGACAAATATTTGCATGTGATATGATTGATACATGAAGTAGCTGCTAGTTAAGGTCGATGTTTGTGGGTGTATGCCCTGATAACCACTTGTGGTTGGAAGGTGTAGGAAAACCTGTTGGATCGCAGAATTTTCTATAATAAAAGCAAACAAAATTCGATTAACAATTTTTTGTTATGGTTTAACTTGAACTGAACTGGAATGCGCATGTGGTAAGTTGGTTGCAGGAGAAGTGGGGTGACAATACCCTTTCGATGTCTGTTCCAGCGCCGGTAGTGGTACTTAGTAAGTTTGTAGGCCAGCTCAACTACCTCAAAAAGAGAAACAGCAGAAATCCCTATCCAAAAGGACACATTTCCACCTACTACCCCCATGAAGTCTGCCACCTACACCACCAAGTAAGGTCAACATTCTTAAACTCAGATTAAGATATTTGATTTAGGTACTGTGTATTTGGGGACTTCATTGGTGTACTCAAACATGCTGGTTTTGAGGAATACCCGAATGGTGGTTTTCTTGTCCACTGGTAGTGCAGTGGGAATACTCTGGTTCTTACTAACTCAGTTTTTAATTAATTGCAGGCATTAGTGTTAGGCATTAAAATTCATTATTTACTCATCTAATCCCAAGTCACTTTTGATAATATCCTGGAAGAAAGTACCTCTTTTAGTTAATAATGTTTTTTAGCATTAATAAAAAGGAACACTTACTGTAACCAGCTGGGAAACAACTTCAAATGACACATCCAATGCAATTTCTCTTTTTCCAGCAAAATAAAAATAATTATAGTATTAAACATAGTAAGTACAATAGCAGCAACAATAGTAATGAAGATGGCAATAGAAACATTAACAATGTAGTTATTAAAAAATACAAGTTTAGTAGTTCCTTTTTAGAGTTTAATGGTGTGTTTATTGGGTTTAGTAAACAATTTTAGACTAAAAAACCAGTATAATCCTTGGAAACAAATTAATATGAAGTTTAGTGAGCACTTATAAGCTATATTAATTGATTTTTAAAGTTTGGTAATCAATTTGTAAGGCTTAGTAACTGACTGATAGGGCTTAGTAATAGGTTTTTAGAGTTTAGTGTATGATTTTAGAGTATATTAATTGGTTTTTAGAGTTTAGTATATGATTTTTATAATTAAGTAAGAAGTAAGAAATAATGTTCTAGAATTTAGTAAGGAATTTTTTTTTTGTGTTTAAAATTGTTTATTAAATGCTGAACATTCTTTACTAAAGTTCAGGAACATTTTAAAATTTTTAATACCAGCAATTAATTTTGAGATTAGTGACTGATTATAAAGTTTATCATTAAGATTTATTTGATTTTAAAACAATCTTAATTAGCAATTTTTGCTGCCCTCTATGAATGTGTTACAGTCTTGTTGCAATTAAGTTTAAGTCCAACCTGCAGGGTAGGTTGCATTTGCAGCGATCAATGTTGAGGACAGAATCGATCTTGGAGCATCGGGCTATAAAAATTACAGGAAATCAATATATTAAACAATAATATTTTTACATTTAAAGTCATCCACACATGCACAGACAGAAGCTGACTGGAATTTGGTTTCATTCTTCAAAACCCCCGTGGGGAAGAGGTAGTCCCAGCAGCTGCAGATGTCCAGGGACAAGCGCTGGATGCATGTGTTGATGCATGCCTAATTTAACTCATTAATAATTAAACTGGAAGTGCATTTTAGGCAGAATATTACGTCAATGCTGTAATAGAACTTTCTGTCATCACTGAAGTAAGCACTGTTGGAGCGGGCAGGGTAGCGCTCACTGGGGATGCAGTGTGAGGGATAGGGCGAAGGCAAGCGAAGCACTTCCTTCTGAAAAAAACAAGCATCTACTTTGGCTCTTTTGCTAATTTAGCCCTCCAATATTGGTAACACCTTCTAAGAGGCTAACATAACCTCACTTACAGTTCTACTGTGCATTTTTATTGGTTAGAAGTGCTGTTATACTAGATTTTATTAGTGGGTGTGACCAAAAATGTTGGGGTAAATTAGGGAAAAAGATTTTAATAGTAGGTTTAAAATTGAAAAGGGGTACTTCTTTGATTCCCACTGTCACTTGATCCTTGCTGTAGATCTTGAAGTTGTTTCCATCACCAAAAGTGGGGGCCACTCCTGGTGGATGCACTACCATCACGATTGAAGGGTCATTGAGTTCAGGGTACCTATCCTTTGCATCCCACTCCAATGCAAACTGAACACCTGTAGGTGCAGGAACAACAACAATGGTGGTTAGTATTCTAGAGTTGATGGGTTCAAGACAAAGTGGGAAGATTCACAGTGCAAAGTATGAAACTGAAAAGATTCAAGGTGAAAAGAATCAAAGCAGAAAATTAAAAAATTTAAAGTGCAAAGAGTTATAGTAAAACATGAAAAAATATAAAGCACCATAATCAATGAGAAGATTTAATGTGAAATATTAAGAGATTTATAGTGAAAAGATTTAAAACGAAATAATAAAAGATTCAAGGTGAAATTCTAGAAGATTTAATGTGAAAAATGTAAAAGATTTAAAACAAATTTATTTCTACATGTATTTAGAAAAAAATTTAGCTTCTGCTCATCAAATTCTTAACAAAAGTAACTTCCAGTTTGAGAGAAAAATTAAGAGATTTAAAATGAAAAATAGAAGTCAGTCAAAAGATTCATTGTCACTGTACTATTTTTAATTACACATTGTATACTGATAATTTTAATATCTGTTAATTTAACTCGTTCTTTAGGTAAAAGATTTATTATTATTTTTAAAAAGTACAAGTGACACATTTTTTAAGAAAATGTCGATAACATTAGAGGAATTGTAAAATTTTTTTTTCGGGCAAATTAATTAAATTTTGTCAAGTGTTTAATGTTTCGGTAATGTCACTAATTTCTACAAATTAGTTAAAATTCGTGAAACAAATTTGTTCATAAAATTCATTTTTATTTTAGGTAAGGTAGCTAATTTGTTAGGAAAACACAAAAATCCAATACACTCATACCTTGATATACGGCGTTTTGCTATAATAGCTTTTATTATTTGCGAAACTGATTCGATTTGCAACTCAAAATACCTCGAAATATTTATATATTTTTAAATAATGCAAAAACTTATCGTAAAAGCACATATTGCAAGACTCGCGAGAATGGAATTCGGCTGAAATATGGAGAAATGTTTTTTTTTTTTAGTGCAAACATAGCCCACCTTTGATTTGCTATGGTGCAGTACATGCACAGTAAAAACTAAGCGCTTTTACATTGTGTCTGTTTTGGTTTTAATAACCAGAAAGCTGTGTTGGTTACATGTTTTCATTGTACATTGTTTTCATGAGTTAACATAGGTTTCTATGGAAAAATGTGATTCGATATACGGCGTTTTGCTTAACGGCCTACTTTTCGGGAACCATATATCAAGGTGTGGGTGTATTGAACTTTTATGTTCCAAATGTGTTAGAATAAGTGACCTGTAAGTGCAGACGCTTCTAGTTGCTCCTCTTGATCCACCCCGGCATTGAAGGTGAAGCAGTCTCCATAGTACAAATCCCTCATCAGCTTAACCACTCTGAAACCCATTCATTGATGAACCCAACAATTGATTAAACCCGAAGTGTATTATGAGGCATATTCAAAATATAAAGCCGTTCACTTAAATTTAAATGTTAGTTGGTCTCAACCCAGTTTCACGCATTTATTTTCATTTTGTACACCGTTCATCTATATTTTTACAGAATTGTATTTCTTTCCAACTATTTTAAGTACTTAAACGACAGTTTTTTGGATCCTTAATGCATAACGATCCGCCACTGCTGCCGATCATTTTTATTTTTTTTTTAATTTTAATAAATAAGTTGGTACAAAAATGAAAACAATTTATAAATAAATTTAAAACAACGTTAAAGAAAGGTGGAAAAAAAAACTGAAAAACGGAACCGAAAAAAAAAACATTAAAATAAATTGGAAAAAATTAAAAAAACAATTAAAAAAATTGATAAAAAAGAATTAATAAAAAAATAATAATAATTGGTGAAAGTTGACTGTAGATTGTTTTGCAGTGGGAGTCAAAAAGCTGTCATTTAGGTACTAAAAATGTTTGGAAAGAGCTGCAATTCGGTAGAAATATAAATGAATGGTGTAAAAAAAAAATGCTTGAAACTGTGTTCAGACCCACTAACATTTAAATAAATGTATAAGCGAACAATCCTTATCTTTTGGTTATGCCTCATACAAAGATCACCTTCTGTTTTCCAAATCCTTGAAAGAGCTTCCAGGAGGCCTATATAAACAAGTAAAAAAGAGATATGGCATTATTTTCTTGACACAACAAGAACCAGAAGTGGCTATACCCGTCAATGGTGTATCGCTGGCCGTCCCACATGACGGATAGGACAGGGCCATAGGTGAGTAGGGGTGGGGGAGGGTACTTCCGGAGCACATCAAACAACACGTACTCCTCATAGGGTTTACCCTGCACCAGAAACACTTAAATTAGAGGCAACGGTTTCAATAGAAGCAATGTTAGGTTACCTTGCGCTTGAACTTGCTCTCGTACTTTTTGCGCTCTGCTTCATCTAAGCGTCTGCTCATTACTTCTACATAGAGACTAGTGTTCCCTGTTTCTTCATGGAGCCAGTTTACAGGGGAGTTGGTGCAGAGAGTAACGGAAGGGAAGGGTAGCGTCGAGTTGAGCATGTATGTTGTCTGCAAACTCACATCATACCTAAGCCCAATGAATCATAAACAAGTAAGATTTGATATTTTTTTCCTAAATACAATAATTCAAAAGGTGAAATAAAAGTGGAACTTAAATTGCCTTAACTGGAATTTGTACTATATTACCTGAAAATTGGATTACATTATCTGGAATTTAGATCACTTTAACTGAAACTCAGCTCATCGTAATTGGATCTTATATCACTTTTTAGTAACTTCAGTTTTCTTAAACTGTAACTTAAAAACTTATAATGAACTTATAAAAAACTTATAACTTTTACTGGAACATATAGTTCAATTTTGCATGAATTTAGTTCAATTAAAATAAAATTTAGGTCGCTTAAACTACAATATCAAACTTAAGTGGAACATTGGTCAATTTAGCCAAAAATTATTAAATTCATTTTATTTTAAATTTAATTTTCTTTAATGATTGGAACTAATTTCACCTGAAGTTTTTTTTAAACTGGAACATAAATTACTCTCAGTTAAGCCATTTTATTTAGAATTTAATTTAACTTAATTATGATCATGGAAACTATAATTTGAATTAGTCTATTGAGAACTAAAATCTTTTTATTTTGAAAGACCAAATTAGATATATTTCTTTATCAATTAATTACATTCTTAAACTTAAACTTAAATTATTTTAGTCTAGAACTTACAATCACTTTATATTGAGCTCAGTTCACTTTATCTGTAAGTCAAATTACCCTAATTAGAAATAAGCTTACTTAAACTCAAACTTAAATCATTTTAATTTAAATAACTTTTAACTATAACTTAAATTAATTTCAACTTCAATTTTGAATCTTAACTTAGAGCTGAGCTCACAGAAACTGAAACTTGGTTACATTTGAAGAAATTTAGATCATTATAGTTAAAACTTAGTTCACTTTAACTAAAACATATTTTAATTTAACTGGAACTTAGCTAATTTTAGTAATGACTTAAACTGGAATTTTACTCATTGTGAGAACATAATTTGGAAATGCTAAATTAGAAGTTTGGTCTTAAATAAAAGTAAATAAGGTAAGAGGGCATTGAGAGAGCACTGACCCAGTGTATCCTTTGAAGGCTGTCTGTGACTGAATGAAGGCTACTGCAATGCCCCCTACAATCACCACAAGCCAAATGCACTTCCACATCCGGTCTCTGCTGCTGATGTAATAGATCCATGGTATCTGTGTGTTCTCCACAAAGTGCACATAAATATCGCTCACCAATTCTTCTTCTGCTTTGGAGGAAAGCTTGGCTTGCCTGGAGGATGCTGAGCGTCGGTTGCGAGGAGTATCTACGCAAGCACTTACTTAGTACCACAACTTAGTCAATAGTTTTCCTTACTGGAAATTACCAGTTATGGTAATATTACCATTCAAGGAATCAAATCAATCAGTATACTCATAGAATCAAATCAATCCCTAAACTCCAAAAATAGCCTACTAAAAACAAAATATAGCCTACTAAACTCAAAAAATCAACTACTTAACTCCAACATAGTTCACTAAATTAAAAAAATTGATAACTAACTTTTATAATAATTACTCACTCAACCCCAAAAATGGTTTTCTAAACTTTAAAATTATACAATAAGCTCAAAAAATTGATTACTTATCTCTAACATTGTTCACTAAAATAATATTATGCACTAAACTCAAAAGATCACTAAGTCTTGCCAAACTAGAAAGATAGCAAAAGATTTAGTGAATAATTTCAGAATTTAGTTATCTAAGCCTAATAATTATTGTTTACAAAACTCAAAAAAATTTGTTTTTAAACACCAAAATCGTTCACTGAGCTAACAAAAATTGATAACTCTGCTTTATTACCAGTATTTACTAAATTCCAAAAATCAGTTGATAAAATTTAAATGATTCACTAAAACAATAAAATTTGTACCAGAAACAGAAATTTTTGAGTTATTAGGCTGTAACCATATGATTTGTTTTCCAGTAGAGGGAAATAATATATATTAAGGAAGACCGTGCACTCACATATTCGGCGGGTGGAAGTGAGGATCTCGTGCGGTGAGTCGTGAAACCAGCCAGAACCTTCCATCTATCTGCTTGTCATCCGTATGTCAAGTTAGTGACGCTGTGTGTGTTTTGGCTAACCTAAAACTGTCCATTGGGAGGTAGGGAGGAGGGGAATGAGCATGACATGTCCTTGGAGAGACATTGACCAATAATCCTCTTTTATCTGTGTCAGCCATTAATCATGCATAGCCTCCACCCTGCATTATGTGACTAGGAGAGGATTTTCATGTAAGCTTAATGAAACCACATTCTCAGGATCGGTTGGTTATTCAATTTTTGTTCTTTTAGTAAATGATTTTTTAACAAAACTTAAGTTATATAAACTCAAATGACTAAGCTCTAAAATCATCTATTAAACTAATAAAACTTTTTAATTATGCTTTGCAATCATTTACTATAATCAAAAAATTTGATTATTAAACTAAATTTGTTCAATAAATTCTCAAATTTTTTTGGAAAACTCAGTGTTCTGTATTGCCAAACTTTATAAATTTAAAAATTGATTACTGAACTCCAAAATTCACTCATTATCTCAAAAGCAAGTTATTTTAGGGGCAGCAGTAACATTTTTGCTTTGAGATGGAGCATTTCTAAGTCTGCACCTGCAGATAGCACTCTTTTTCTCCCTAAGGAATTCAGGCAACAACAGAGTGGCGTGTGGATCACATAAGATAAAATTGACGAAATAAATTTAATCACATCTTTTTTTTTTTTTTTTGATAAATAATCAATATATACAGAAGAATACACAACGAAAACACAAAAAGAAATAATCCCAACTGTTTACTCTATTAAAATCCATTAAAAAAGAAACAAAAGACATTAAGCAACTTGCTCAAAACATCAAAAAGAAAAAAAAATTTACATTAGTTATGGCGGACACAAAATCCTTTAGATTTCAATTTTCCCCAAAATATAATAATTTCTTTTTGAGACATTTTTGGAAACTAGTATTCCAGGCATTTAATTTCATTTTGATTTAAAACATTTAAAGATTTTAAATGAGTTAGAAATGGATTTAAATTCTGTTGGAACTAAAATCCTCATCTGGTTGTCTTGTATTTCTAGGGATTAAAAATTCTTGGAATTTTTAACTTCACGCAGATTATTCCCAGGATTTAAATTATTAAAACTGATTTCCAGGATATTAAATTTTCAAAACTTAAACATCATAGAAATTAATTTCTAGGATAAAAATTTCTAGGATATGAAATTCTCAGAACCTTAACTTTCTTTTGGACTGTAACTTCATATTAATTAATTCCCTGGATTTAAAATACCAGTGTCCGAGAAGGTACTGAATGATAAAGAATTGCAAGAACAAAAAAAACTAGCAAAGCTAAAAATTTAAAAATGGGTAAAAAAATAACTTCTTAGTTAATTCAATAAATACTAAAAAAAATTCAAAATTTCAAAAAGGAATTTTTGACTCATTTAGCAGTACTAGCGTGTGATAACAATGAAAAAAAAATGTAACAATTTTTCAAATACAATGTAATTAGTAAGAATGCTACAGACATTCGATATGTGAATCATTTGGAATTAGTTCTGAACTTATATTGAACTTGTGTGTCTCATTTGCTTTCTATAAGAAATTCAATAAGCTCAGTTGCATTCATTTTAAAGCATAGTGGGCATTCAAATTTTTATAATTTTAAACGAAAAAAAGTAATTTTAAAATTTAAATAATTTTAAATCAAAATAAACATAAATATCTACTAAAAATTATTCCACTAAAAATTTAGCTCGGAAAATTTCACTTATGAAAAATGTTATTTTATGAATTTTAAGTTTTTTTCATATTTAAATTTTATTGAATTAACTAAGAAATTATTTTTTTACCCAAAAAACTGTTTGGCTTGTTTTTTTTATTGCAATTTCTTATCGTTCAGTACCTTCTCGGACACTCGGTATACTGTATCTAAGATTTAAAACTCCCTGGATTAATAGTTATAAATTAAACCACACCAAACAAAATCAGAATTGTAATTATAAATTATTCAAAAGACTAAAACTTTTCATTTGGGGATTAATTGAGTTCTGAGGATTTTATGTTCGCACTACTAACTCCTCACTTTGGATCAAATAGCTACCCGAAGGGCCTTTGTTTTTTCTTTTTTTTTTTTTTCATTGAAAAAAAAAAAGACAACTGATTAATTACTCAGAATATACATAAATATAATCAATAATATAAGTATAATTCTAGTCTGAGAGAGATAGTAATAATGTGGCCCTTGTGGAGAGGTTTAAGACAAGGCTTAGGGCCCTAACAATGGAGAGGGAAAGGGCGCAAAGGGTTTGTTTTTTTCTTCCAAATATACAAAATGTATAACAATGGTAATTTTCATTTTTTTAGTAAAAACATTTGTCATAATATTTAACTTATTCATTTCTGACACCATTTTGAAAAAAGAGATGCTCGTCATTTTGTGAGGGAGGAGATATCACTAGGGAGCATTCAGGGGGAAGAATGAAATTGTTGGGTGGGGGAGGAGCTTCTGGCAAGAAAGTAGCTGATAATTATGGTTTTATTTACAAATAGTACAAATTAAATTAATATTTAAAAGTTTTTAAAAAAAATTTAGTTTTAGTTTTTTTTTTGAAAATTTAATTTGGAACAGTGAACCCTCAGTATACCTATGAGTATTACATAATGAAAGCAGAAGTTGGTACAATATGTTGAAGTCTTAATTAGTGATTTTGTTTTCTGGAATTTTAGATCCAATTTTATTTTTGGAATTTATTTTTTTTTTTTTTGAAAACTTTTGAATTAATGAGGTTCAGTCTAGTGCTTATGCACAATCCCTGATATTTAATTTTGCATAAATAAGGGTCACTGGAGGTCCTGACCAAAGAATAGCTCACTCTAGAGTGGGGGAAGGGGCTTTAATGTGGTTATATAGTTTTGATTGGCTCTGCTCCTCCCTCTACTTGCGCCAGGAAAAGTTAAGGCTGATGGCGACAGGGGGCGCAGTACATGTGTTGGAGAAACACCTTAAACAGTAAAAATTTATGCTTCCTTAATGTTGCTCGATACATTTAGTTTTTACTAACAAAACTTTTACAACTTGTGGCAAGTTTTACGACTAAAAAAAAATATTTTTTTAAATTTGTGGAAAGTATTTTACCATTAAAATTTAAAACCAAACATTTTTATTGAGGAAAATGCTTTTTAAACTTTCAGCAGTTAACATTAAGGACATTTTTGAAACTTGAAACAAGTTATAATTAATAACAATTTCTGAACTTGCAACAACTTTTTTTTGTCAGGAAAAAAATATATTTATAACTTGCAGCAGTTAAAATTAAGAACATTTTTGGAACTTGTGGCAAGGTTTTCTCAAGGAAAATAAACATTTAAAACTTGCCTCAGGCTCCCATCACTAAACTTGCTGCAAGTTACTTCTTAAACAGGACGCATAATTCGAGAGCTAAGTTTCTCCAATTTGAATCATCAAAAACAAATTATCTTGCAACATTTTCTTTTCCAATGTCCAACAACAACAACACAACAAAAACATTTGTCTCAAATTGGTCAATCTACATAGTAGTAAACAGTAAACATCATCAAAAGAGGTGTGTCTTGTCCAATGAGGGGTGGGTGTGGCTGTCAGATGAGATTGTCCATTGCAACTGCAGCAGTAACTTGACGACAAAAGAACAACGAAAACAAAATGTGATTGGCACTTGATGAGTTGTGTTTCCACACAGCGGCTAACACACATCCTTCTCACGCATGTGGGGATGGGAGGGGTCTTAGGCCCGGTCCACACCACCCACCAATTGCTGGATGTGAACCAACCAACTTGGTTGAACAGAAGAAACATCTGTGGGCAAGTTGAGTCAGTTGCCTCTATTTGACCCCACTCACACTTCCAGTTCCATCTGTGACTCCTCCCACTCCTCCCACTCCTCCAACCCCGCCTAATCGCTGGGTGCGGAAGACCGTGTTTTGTAAGGTCCGTTTCCATCTGTCCTGGGTCTCTCGGAGCTTCGTCAGCCAATTACTCTGTCCAATTAAAACATGCTTTAGTGTTTTTGTGACACTTGGTTTAAATTGCTAGCTCAAGGAAAGATAAATGTTGGAAAAAACTTCTTTTTCTGGTCAATTAGTTTTCATTGGGTATTTGTTTTCTCGGTAATTTTAATTTTTGCCAGTAAATTTGTTCATTAAAGTTAATTTTTTTTTCTTTGGTTAGATTAAACTGCTGATTAATTTTTTTTAAAAATGTTTTGGTTAAATTGTATTTTCCGTGATTAAACCTAGATTAAAATGTTTTGATACAGTGTTGCTAAGTTTAAAGTTTTTTTTTCCAATTAAATTCTTATTTTTTCTTTCTCTGGTCAATCTGTTGCTTTTATAATAATTAACACTTTTGTTCTAGTTAAATTGTTTTCTAGTTAACTTTTTTGAAATTTTTAGTTAAAACTGGTTTATCTGATTAGATTTTTTTTTTGGGGGGGGGGGGGGTTACATTTTTTTTCTGGTTGAACTTTTACAGGTTATCTTGTGCTTTTTATAAAAAAATAATATTGTGGAATGTTATAGCTAAATTCTTTTTTTTTCTGGGTTGCTTTAATTTCTTTAGTTTGTCTTTCCATACATATTGTTATAACTATATTCCATCATTTTTCTTTCCTTTAATGATAAAATTGGTTCAACTGGTTAATTTAATGTTCCTCCTGCTTACTTTGGTTTGGTCGCTGGGTGATTGAAATGTGTAGACAGCAACGATTTGCTGGAATCTGTTTACATTGACCAATACAAAGGCATTTTCCAACTTGTTCGCTAAAACAACAACAACCATTATTATGAAATCATTGATATCTGGTTAATGGTGCAGGGTGGGAGTTAACCAGCAGCGTCTTGGAGGCCCACATCATGGATAAAGAAACGGTCGAGGGAGAGGGGCTGACGGTAGACAATGTAGCGAAGGGCGCTGCCATCACACAGTGGGTTCCCTCGGCCACACGATGAAGACCAGTTCTCAGAGATTGAAGACTTCTAAAAATTAAATCAAATTCCACGAACATTAGCCAATAATTAACAAAAAGTGACAGGGATTACCTTTTTGTGCAGTCCCTTCTTCCGGCGGGTGATGAGGAGCATGTCATCGAACAGGATAACGTACATCTCAGTAGGTTTCCCCGCATCTGAAACACAAAGGGCTTGTTTAATAAAAATAAGGGTCTTATGGTTTTTTATGGAGCTCACCCATGAGTTGAAGGGCCCCTTCCATTATGATTTGCCGCCGCGGACTCACAATCAATCGCTCACAAGGCTGCTTTGACAATGGCATCTTCAGGAACTGAAATTACATCAGGGTTATTATAAATGGTTATCCAAAATCAGAAATGCCTTCAATGATAGATTAATCACATTGAGTTGTAGGCTAAACTTACTTCAGGGATGAAGGTCTTTGGGTCGAGGTCCAAAACTGAGGGCCACATGATGTTCCTCTGAATCTCCAGCAACCGCTCGAAATTCTTCAGCCATTTCATTTTGTCATCCAACTCCCCTGAGAATAATATTCAATTATAACAAAGGGTCAGGCGGAAGTGAATTCTTTACTTAGTGAGTTTTCTTCGCCTTCTAGGATCTGCGAAATGATGTCCTTTTCTTTGAGGTCCTCGGTCCTAGTCTCAATGTCCCTGAGAATGATGGGGATCTTCATGATATGTTGCACAGGAGCCACCAGGAGGTCTGTCAGCTGCAGCTTCTTACACCGAGGGTCTCGACTGCACCACTAAACCACACACATAGATTAAAAAAAGGCCCTTTATCATTACTAAATTCCCAGGATAAAGGAAGCGTATTCTGCTTTTTGCTAAAGTTATTAAGTGTTTTTGTCTTTTTGTTACGACCAATTCGCTTTATTAGTATGTCTAACACATATCAGCAATATAGTGCTTCTAAAGGAACCGGAAGTGGTGTTTGTACCTTTTCGAACTCGTTGAACTCCATCTGGCGGCGAAGCGTCTCCAGGTAGTTCAAGGCGTTGATGTAGTTGAGCGCGTACCTGTGGTAAGCCTGAGACAGGGACATGGCCTTCGAACTCTGCAACACACGGCACAACCTCATGTAGGACAAAAATCAACCGGAAATGAAGAGAAAGGGCTTACTTTTTGGAAGAGTTTAACCAGCACCTCCATTGTCTGCAATTCTCCCGCGCTCAGGTTCTGCAGGATGAGGTTGATAAATTCTTTACAAAACGCGTAGGTCACCTGAAACCGCATCATTAACATTATGTAATTAAGAAACTTGACATTGTATGGCGATCGGCGGGATATTTTTATGAGAGAATAGGACACTTACGCAACACAGCTCATCCAAATTCCCGAAAAGGACTTCCGGTTCGGCAAACATGGCGAATCCTTCGACTTGTACTTTTTTAAGCGGTTCCATAAAAACCTAATTAAAAATAAAAAAAATAATTAAACACCGGAAGCGGCTGGGGGGATTATGTAAACTGAGTTACGTTTTTGAGGACCATGAGGTGGTCGTAGAGGAAGAGGCACTCGCTCTGGAAGAGGTCCCACACCGCTTCCTGCCGCTTGAGGTCGCTCTTGGAGATGGTCTGGATGGCCTGCTCGTGGCGCGAGGGCGGGTCGGGACTTCCGGCCGATCGGATGGGGGAGGTGGAGCGAGCCATGGTTCTTCCGCCGGAAGACAGGAGGAAGGGGTTGGTGGAGGCGGAGGAGGAGGGCAGGCTGTTGGAGGAGAAGTCCTGCTGCTGGCTGTCTGGGCTCACCAGTTTGTCCTCAACGGCGGCGATGAAGTCGTACCACGGCATACCCTGCGCCAATAACAATCCATTATTAAAATCGATTATATAAGGAAAACTATCGTTATATCGATAATTACGCAGGCTGTTCGGAAAGTAAGTGTGCACTGGTAACGTGTTCACCAAAGGCCACTGCACACTGACTATCCGAACACTCTGCATTTTATAGCAGTTAGCGTTTTTAAAATTTTCCGATAACGTTCAGCGCATGATAAAATTTTCTGATAGCGTTTAACGGATAATGTTAGAAAATCTATTTTTTTTTAGCGTTTAGGGAATATTTTAATAGCGGTAGTGGCAGAACTCCATATACCGTTTAAAGGATAAGTTAAGGCATTTATTTTTTTAGCGTTTAGCGGATAATGTTAAAGAAACTAACTTTTAGCGTTTAGCGAACACGTTGAAACTGAAAAGACTTAATTTATTCGCCAGATGCAACGGCGTAGTTTTATCAAAATTAAAAAAACCCGCTAAACGCTAAAAAAAAAAAAATAATAAAGTTAAGACGTGTATTTTTACCGTTTAGCGGATAAGGTAAAGTTTATAAAACTAATTTTTATCGTTTAGTGGATATTTTAAATATTGAGAAAACTCGGGTATAGCGTTTAGCGGATAATTTGAAGTTAAAACATTCATTTTTTAGCGTTTAGCGGATACGGTAATTTAAAAAAAAAAACATTTTAACGGTTTTTAAAGTGTATTAAGAACGCTATTCATAAAAATACTAATGGCAACGCGTTGAACTACTGTAAGTACATGTACCACCCACCCCAGTGTTTACGTTGGTGACGTCCCCGGCCGCCCCCTAAGCCTCTCCCCCCCCCCCCCCCCTCCCCCTACCACCTTCCCCCCAACGTCTTAAGCGTTGAGTAAACACGTGGCGCGTATCGTTTTGTTTGTTCTCGTGTTTCGTTTGTTTACATCGTCAAACCGCACTTTTCTCTACGCAACGTAGCGTAAAGGTTGACGTAAGTGAGGCGTACTTACTTTGAAGCGGGAGAGCTGTTCGTCCTCGAAGTCCGAGGGGGGTATGGTGGTGAGCACCTCCTCCAGGCCGTACAGGGAGTCGGACTTGGTCCGGCTGGAGCGGTCGAACTGAAAAGCAGCCCACACAACCTTCACAGCTTGTTTTAAGTGCAGCTCCATGGCTCCATCGGATCAGAACAACTACACTCGCACGTCACAACACAACACATACAGGGACACAACAACACAAGGCAACGTCACGAGGGACACGAAACACAATAGAGCACAATCAAAACAAAGATACAGAGGAAACAATACACTGTACGGTACATTAAAACACCAGAACTTAGGTTAAAATCAATGAGGGATCAGAGTTACCCACGTAAATGGATAAATCGTTCGTTAAAATTGATAAAAATCGTTCAATAATTTACATCGTAAAATTGATAAAATCGTTCAACAAAATCGTTCATTTTACATCGTAAAATTAATAAAATCGTTCACCAAAATCGTTCGCTTTACATCGTAAAATTGATAAAATCGTTCACCAAAATCGTTCAGTTAAATCGTAAAATTGATAAAATCGTTTATCAAAATCGTTCATTTTACATCGTAAAATTGATTATTATTCTGCATTTATTGAACGATTCTTTAATCTATTGAACGATTTTTTAATCTATTGAACGATTTTTTAATCTATTGAACGATTTCCTAATATACCGGTACTGAAAAGATTCTTAATTTATTGAACGACTTCCTAATTTTTTGAACGGTTTCTTAATCTAGTGAACCGTTTCTTAATTATTGCCGATGAACGATTTATCAATTTTTTTTTGACCGATCTCCTAATAATTAAAAGAACGCTTTGATATTTTATTGAACGGTTTTTATTTTTAGCTGATTGAACGATTTTTTTTAAGCTACTGAACGATTTGCTAACTTAAATGGGAGAAAAACCGTGAATCAGAGGGTTTACGAGAGAAAGTGTTTTAATGAAAGTGAATGGAATAAAAATGGGGGACAGGAAGTGATTATCAGTCCCAGTGTGGGTCGCGAACAAAATATTTGAGAAACGTTAGGGAAGGGAAGGTTGACGTTAAGCGTTGTTAAGTGAGGTGGGGGAGGAGGAGGATAGATGGGCGGGGCTTGTGGAGTGGGCGTGACGTGTCATCAAGGTGAAGCTATTTCTCTTTCGTTAAGACAACGCCAACTATGTTACCCTGAAACGTCGGTGGTTGCGGAGCCAAGCGCTGACGAGCGAGACAGGAAGTCAGCTCTAACCTCCCCCCCCCCCCCTTGAGTTAAGGGAAGGTAGGAGGGGCGGGAGGAGAGGAACTATTTTTAACCCTTCTCTGCTTCAGGCTTCATAAACAACGCGACTCAACTGTCGCTTCGTCAACTTACTGTTCTTATCTGACAAAACTTCGGTATAACGAACTTTGAATGCACTTTATTTCAGTCGCCGTGGAACAATTCGTTATGAAAAAATTTCGTTAACGTGAAACTTTTCATTAAAGTGAAAAATTTCGTTAACGTGAAACTTTTCTTTTAAAGTGAAAAATTTCGTTAACGTGAAAAATTTCATTAAAGTGAAAAATTCCTTTAATAAAAAAAATCTCGTTACCGGTAATTAAAAAGTTTTAGAAACTGAAAATTTCATTAAAGTGAAAAATTTCTTAAATAAAAAAATCTCGTTAAAATGAATAATTTTAATCATAAAAAAAGCCGGAAGTGTATTGAGGAAAAAAATGAATCGGTTACTTATCATCAAAATTGATGTTTTTCCGGAAGTGAGCGAGATTTGACTGACGTAATCCCATTCACTTTTCGTTATACCGAAGTTACACGTATCTTCTTCCGCTTAATCAAATGACGTCACAGGGTCTGAGGGGTGGACACAAACACGCACACACACGTATGTACCTGGGGAGTGCGATTTCCGGCGCGGAAGCTCATGTGTCCGTTGTGGGGCTGCGGCGAGGGAGAGGAGTGGTTGAGGAGGAAGCGAGGGAGAGAGCCGTTGAGGGAGGGGGCCTGCTGCTGCTGTTCCTCCCTTGCGCCCCCGCCGCCACCGCCGGCGCAACACCCACCAATATTGGCTAACCGCTACGCTTCACGCGGCTCCACACATCCGGTCAGAGATGCACTTCCGCCGACCGTGCCAATACGACCGCAGCGCAGACCGATTCATTGAGAAATGAGACGGAGGTAGGGGGTGACGTCATGGAAGGGGGGAGGGGCCGAGACCAATTTTAGAAGCGGTGGCTTTGTCGCAACCTGCTTTTTATTTCCAGCCTCGTCGCCTGCCAAAACGCTCGCCATTTTGTTTTGCTTTTTTTTTTTTAAAGGAGGGGGGAAAAATTATTTTTCCACTTTAGAAAAAAGAAGAAAAAAAATGTAAAGTTTTGCAAACGAGCCAGAAATACACCTCGTGAATATTAGAATGCGTCGCAACGTCGCTATAACGAAAAGATTCCAATACATTTGCTGCTATTTTTCTCCCATAGACTTGGATTGTGTTTTTGTTTTATAGATTTTCATTGTATTTTCTTCCATAGAGTTATATGTATTTTTCTTCCATAGAGTTACATGTGTTTTTCTCCCCTAGACTTTCAATATATTTTGTTCCATAGACTTGCATGTAATTTATTTTTCATGGACAAACATTACATTTTTGCCCAATAGACTTCCATATATACGAACTTTTCATTACAACGAAATTTTAAGGAAAAGGAAAAATATTCAGTAGAACGAAATTTTATTTTTCTTTGAATTTTTTAATAAAAAAAAATTTACTATAACGAAATTTTCGCTATAAAGAACTTTTTACTTTAACTGAATTTTCAGTACGAATTAATTTCACCTTTCGTACAGAATCACATTCACGAGCAGCAAAGAGAGAAAGAGACAGAGTTTCGCGCTTTCATTTCCCGCATACCTCTACCTACTTCCGTCACCATCGTCGAACCGGAAGCGAGATTTAAAGCGCGTGTGCGGTATGATTGTTGTGGCGAACCTTTGTCGTGACATTTACGGGAAGCGAGTGGAGATTTATTGTCCACCGCACTTGCCAAAAAGTATGGTGGGCCGGGGGGGGGGGGGGGGGGGGGGC
>JAQGAZ010002171.1:0-20042 GCA_034692225.1 Polydesmus complanatus
CAATAAAGATGTCTAAGTCAATACTTGTGTAACCTTTATTCGATATAGTTAAGCATCCAGAATCCGGACTCGACAACGGCATGAGTTTTAATTTTTTTTAAAAGCTTTGCTACGCTTTGCTCAGTGATGCATGTAGTCATGAGACAATTTTGATCAAATTGTAACAATAATAATATTGTACAAGTATTATTATTGTTATTGCTGCAGCGTGAGTTGAGGTTGAAAACGTTTTTTTTTATTACTAAAAAGTAAAAAAATTAAATCGTTTTGTGAGTAAATACAAAGCATTTTTTAAGAAAGAACATAAAGCGGTTTTTTTTCGTACCGTAATTGCGATGGATGAAAACGTTTATAAAACAGCGTTTTTATTAAGTTAAATGAATACCGTAACGGTTTGTGATGCTCAAGTTAACAATAAGTGGATTCGTTTTGATCCTTAATCTAGATAAGAAGTTCTCTGAGTCTTGTTTGAGGAAATTTAATCTCTTTTGGTCAGTTTTATTTTCTTAATTAAAACTTTAAAACAAGTTTTAAGAAATTGCCTGCACATGCGCTCACCTTATTTAAAAACTTGTTTAAATTTTGAATTTAAACTAGATTAGAGGTTAGGCTATGCTAGGTTATGCTCCTAACTAAAACTTTAAATCAACTCTCAATTAAGAAATTATCTGCGCACCGTTTAAATATTGATCTTGGTCTAGATAAGAGGTTTCGTTAAAACAATTTTGAGGAAATTTAATCCAGCATAGCAAAATCTTAAATTAAGTACTTCAACCGCGATTAGGAAAATCATGTGGCAATGGAAAATAAGAATAGGCTTAAGCGCAATAATTATGCTTTAAATGGAGGGGGGGAAATATCCAGTTAAAATTTTTATTAAATAGATAATTAAAGCAATAATTTTTAAAGAAAACTTAAATAAACAAACAAGTTTCAAATACATCTACAGTATTTGAAAACAATAATAATTGGAGGTGGTTTGGAGGAGTGCAATGCGTGCGCGTAGAATGTAGTAAGATTAAAAGAAAGTCGAAAACGGCTTTTCAATGTTTTTAAGACGTGTTTTAATGGTAGAAAAGCGGCTTAAAAGTGAGCGGCGGCGAATCCAGCTTTTTAAATAAATAAGTGATGGTAAAGTAAAAAAAAAAAATAATAATAATAAAAAAAGCCGATGAAAACTATTAAAATGTCAACCGCAATATTACATTTTTTTTTACACGAAAATGCAATTTCGGAGTTAAAATTATGATTGAAAATAACCCCAAGGCTTCTTTTTCTGGGATGCTTTTTCTTCCCGCCTTCTCCTTCTTCACTCTCCTGGAAAATCCACTATTAATCAGCACTAATTAATGCTTTTACTATATCCCGACATATTTTTAGAACTATAATTACATTTGTTTAGCATTTATTTTTATTTTTACTGAAGAAAATTTAAAAAAAAAAAAAAAAAAAATGGAAAGAAGCGAATGAGTTTTATTATTTATTTAAAAAAAAGTGAGGTAGTTTGTGCAAATATTAATTACAATTTAATTTATTTTCTCAACTTTCATTTTTATTTGAATTTATGCGACAGACAAATGTCAGTTTATCTAAGTGCATACAATTTACTGCTCCTCGACACTCGCCAACTAAACATTATTTAAATAAATAATTGCATTGAAAAAAGAACTTTTTTAAAAAAAAAAAAAAAATAAAAAATTGTTTTTACAGTTAAAGGTGAACTTACTCTTCTCTTAATAAAAAAAAAATAAAATGTAAATTTGTGAGGTTAATTTTTATTTTTTCATCCTCTTTTTTTTTTTTTTAACGTAAATTATAAATAATTTAAAAAATTAAATTGACAGCGCTATTAAATAACTAAGAAACTTTTAATGTGTCAGTAATTTGCCAACTTTAACTCTCATTTTGTTTTATATAATTTTATTATTACTAATTTTACTAGTACAGTTTCCTATGTCTTTCCCTGCAGAAAATGATTGGTTCAAAAAAGTTCACCGTTCAAAAAAGTTTTAAAATTATAGCAAACCTTAAATCATTAATTGAATTTATTAATCAATAGAAAAGCTTAATATAAACTTAAAATTTTTAAATTTGGGAAGTTTTAATATCAAATACTTGCAAGTAATTTACCAAGCAAGAATTTGATTGTAAAATTATCTTGCAGTACCGGTATTTAATTATTAGAATGGCGATATTTATTTAACATTGTTAAAAACAAGTTTATTGAAATTCGTTGTATCGATAATATTAATTTTCGTCGATGCCTTTTCTGATGTAGTAATATTGAAAGGTGGCGAATTTATTTAATGACCCTTTTGGCGTAGCATATTAATATCGAGACAGCAAAAGTCAATGACGAGATGTGCGTGTTTTGCTGCGTGTGTTTAGACCGAAGGAGAGGGATTTAAAACACAAATTTGAACAAATAAAATTATGATAAGTATATTAATTTCAAGTTTTTTTTATACGGGCAAATGAGCAAATTATTCCATAGATTAAAATATTCAAGCGGTTCGTTCTTCTTTCTGTTCACTGCTGTAGGCCTATACAATAACAGGTAGAGACAGATTTTTTTTGTAAAAAAAAAAAATGTTCTTGGATAATAATTATTTAATTTTGATGGTACATTTTAAAAAACTAAGCACAATCTTTCTCTATTATATAAAATTTAAAAAAAAAATGATTTTGAACGGTCATTTTTAATTGTGCAAATGTGTATTGAATTATGCATTATTATAATTTTTTTTGTTGTTGGAAAGTTTGACACGTGATTATTGGCACGCGCTCCTCCCACATGCGCATCACCTCCCCTCATCTCCCATTGTAAGAATTAAGTGGATGCCTTTTGGCCCATTGCGAAACAGATGGCAGACGACGACGACGAACTCTCCAACGGGTCCTTAACTACACTTGTCTGGTCACTTCATTACGATCCTTTAAACTACAAGACTCGACGCTGTCTCGTTCTTAATACAATCGCACACACTACTACTACACTTACACAGCTACCGAACGAATCAAGTAGCCTAAATGCCTTTTTATTTTACGTTTTAAATAAAATTCAACCACAAGGTAGTTACAAACATTTAAAAAAAAAAAAAAAATTTTAGAGTTGAATGAAAAAGTCGATTTCATCATTGAATCAAATTCAAGGTCTTTTTATTTATTTATTTTTTAAATAAAAAAAAGTTTATAGAGATAGAAAATAATTTGAGCCAATTGCGATTAACGTGCGCTCATTGGTTTAATCGTCAATTCCCCAATCTTTTGATTGGCATTCGCAACGCGTGTCACCTTTCAATCTCTCATTTTCTCTTAACATAAAATAAGAAGAAAATATTATTATAATAAATAAAATAAAGATATTATTAAACAAAAACTCGTGACGTCACACACTCGTTACGTATTCGTTGAAAACGTTTGAAATGATTATTTTGTCTCGTGTTTTTTTTTTTATGAAGATGTTAAAAGTGATCGGCAAAGTGAAAACCCAAAGGAGGTTTTCTATTTGAGTTTTGAGATTAATAAAGCTCGATTATGTCGAAGAATTTTTATTTAGCTGCAAGTAATATTGATTATTGGCTAATCGCTTTTTACTAGAGCAAAATAGGTAAAAAAAAAATTTAATATAAACTTGATATTCGTTGCCACCGAATTTTTTAAATTTAGTTTAAGCGACTTAAATTCGATTTAAAGTTTTCACTAATATTTGGTCGCCTTGAGGATATATTAATCTAGATTAATTGATTAATTTTGAGACTAAAATTTTCCGCGACGATTTAATTAATCGGCGTCAATTTTTTTTTATTTTTACAAATTGTTCAAGATTTTTTTTTTTTTAATAATGAAAATCTGCAAGATTAATTTTCTTTTCTTTTTTTTTTATTTTTTTTTTTTTTTTTTTTTTTTTTTTTTGATTTTTAATTATAAATTTAGTAATTAGTTTTAATTTTAAAGAAGAGGAAAAAAAAAATCGACATAAATTTGTGTTATCTTTTAATCATCGACGTTTCATCCAATAAATTTTGTAAAGAAAACGCTGAAAGCGCTTGTTTCATAATAATTGTTATAGATTATGAGGAAAAATATCAAGTTTTACGTATTAATTAGCTGGCAATTATTTTAATTTGAAAAGATTTCTCGAGAAAGATTTATTTCAGATTTTGTTCCTACTGTTATTACTCGTTATAATTGATCGCTATAATAAGCTCAATTACAGAAGGAATATTAATAATTATTTTTTACCGTATTAAAATAAATAAAATGATATTTCAAGTGTAACCGAACAGTATTATATTATTGTAAGCAACTTTTAGCAGAGTTTTTAAGAGTCTTTATATCTGAAGAAAATATAGATCTTCTGGTAACAACGAAAATAATATGTGATTTTCCGAATTTTTTTTAATGAATTCATATTTTTACAAACGGAAATGAAAAATTTAACAGCATTATTTTATTAAAAACATTTATCAGAAAAACATCAAAAGTGCATTTGATTTTAATATAATTTATTTTTTTCTCGAATCGGAATGGCATCTACATTAGATCAATTAAACGCGTAGAAGGGTTCTCAAATTGAAGGGTTCATGGCGGTACATGGTACATTTTTTTCCAAAGTGTTATTAAGTATATCAAAAATATATACTTTTCGAGCACATTATTTAAGATCTTAAAACTGGGGTGGGGAAAACCATCTCAGTAGCGAATAATCTTTAATTAGCCCGCAGGGGAAAATTCAGTTAAATCAATGTGTAAAGTAAAAAAAAACTAGAAGCCACAAATGGTAGCACATTCATTCGTTATCGAGTTGAGTCAAATTTAATTATCATTTTTTACAGCCACACGTAATATATCTAATGCAAAATTATGGTCATCCAATTTTATCATGATTAAATTCTTGCTTTAATATCTCCTATGAAGTGTCATATAGTTTACGTAACTCGGATATCTTAATATTTTATTCGCGTTAATTTTATAAATTTTGACACCTAAAATATATATAAAAAATATCTTCATAATTATTATAAAAATACAGTAGTGTTTGAATAAAGGGGTAATGTAACGTAAGTCATTTTTTTTTAAAGCTCAAGATGGAACGTTAAACCTTTCGGTGAATAGTAAATTGCTCAGTGTAATTATTATCGAAAAAATTAATAATAATTCACATGGGAAAAAGTGTATTAAAAGGGTTGAAGTGCGTGTGCGGTGAAGAGGTGATATATGGGTGGCCTTCTGGATGAGAGACGACTGGGTAGTAGTACATGTAGTAGTAGTAGTAGTGGTAAAAGGGTTGTTGAATAATAAAGGTAACTTACCGAATATTAATTAAACATTAAATAAAGCTTCCTTCGAAAAAAAATAACCACATGATGAGAGACAATTAAAATTTAACATCAAAAAATCTTCAATTTTTTTTTAATTCTTAATAAGAGGAATTCGAGTGTGAAAATAACCTTTTTTTTCAGTACAGTAGATGAAAATTTTTAACCCTTTGAAACGTTTTTTTTTTTTAAGCATAAAATTTTTTTTAAAAAAAGAAAGTGGGGCTTTTTTTTTTCTTTCCTTCTTGTTCGCTATTATTATTTGATGTTTTTTTTAATCCTTTAGCTACCGGTGAAAATTATTTTTTTTAACCCTTCTATCACAATGTTTTCTTAACATGTGACAAATTAACCTTGAGAGCAATTTACGAAAGGGGGAGGATGATTTTTTTTAATGGAGAAACGAAATAGGCGTAATATGGTAAAAAAAAAAATAATCAGCCTCCGTTTAATAAACGCTAAAATAAAATTCAAGATATAGAGATTCTAATTTTGCGTCAAAAAAAAAAATAATACCGGTAATAATAAAAAAAATTAATGCAAAACTTGATACCGGTAATAGATTTAAAAAAAAAATAGATTTAAAAAAATGCGGATTTTTTAACAAAAACCTTTTGAAGATTGATAAAAAAAATTGTATTTCATTTTTAATTAAAACAAAAAATTATGATTGTACAATGAAAAATCACTAAAAAAAATGGAAAAATTGCTAGAGAAAAAAAAAATTAACTTGATTATTATTTTATTATATTTTTTCTTTAATATTTTAAGGTTTATTACGCTTTCGGTACTGGATTAATGTTAATTTTATGGAAAACTAACTAATTCGAAAAATCGTTCACAGAACTATGATTTCAAAATGCAAAATGTTTTAAAAATTAAAAGTTTATCTTTATTAGCTTAGCCTACTTTTATTTTCATAATTTGCGTTATTTTTTAATGTTTAATTATTATAACTACATTAAATCGGTGTTAAACTTGCATGTTGATCCCATTTTTTAAATGTACATGTAGTATACATGCACATATAAAAAAAAGTGTGGAAATTTATAAGTTTTATTTAAAATAGAAAAGCCGTTTTCACATCTCAATTTTTATTAAACAATTTTAAAAAAAAAAAATAATTATTATATAAATAAAATAATAATAAAAAAAACCTTATACAATTTTTCAAGTTTGAAATTATTTTGAATAGAATTTTTTTTTGTTGCTCGTTTTGCCGAAAGGGTTTAAATTTTAGTTCTTAATGTTTTTCGAGTTTAAGAATCTAAAATTTTCTGTAATTATCACCTGTGGAGCTAATGTATTTGTAGAAATCGTCTGCTCGGCGCGCTTCATGAATAACGAGAAGCAGAAAAAAATATAAATAACCGCTATTAAATCCATTCAATTATAATCTTCGCGCAATTTCTCTTTTATTCCCATTTTTTTTTTTTTTGCTGTTGATATCTTCATCCTAGAATAAAAGTCGTAAAAAACCATTTCGAAATCAAAAATTGAAGCCCACCAAGAACGAGATTTTTTGGCGCCAACAAGTTGAAACTCCCTCTCAAGGCTATAATAACAACTTACCGTAGTTGAAGGAATCGCTACCAGGGTGCAGCACAGCATAACCATCTTCATAATAATAATGATTATAATAATATTAGTTTGTTGCTAACGGATTCTTAAGCGATTTAACCAACTGACGTCAATTTTTTTTATTTTTCATCTCAATGATCTCTCGTTGTTTGCGTGCTGCTAAAAGCAGATTTAAAGTAAAAGCAGACGAATTTATCGAGACGAGGTGAAATTGCGCATGCGCCTACCATTTTTTAAAACTAGTTTAACTTTTGTTTAAGCTTATTGGTTTAAAGAAATTTAATTTTTTTTTATATAGAAATTTAATGTTATTATTGTCGAGGAATAAATTATTTCAGCATTGTGGTTGTTTGTTTTTCTTCAGTTTAATCATTTTTTTTTAACTCTGTTTTGCCGTTTGCCTTGTTTCTGTAAATACATTAAAATGTGCAAATTTCTTTTGTCTATGATATTAGTGTAGTTTTCATCTTTTAGTTTATATTGTACTTGCACAAGTGATTTCAACAAATAACGCAGACAATGTAAAATTTATAATTTTATTGCGAGCAAGTTATAAACAGTTAGTTTTTAAGCAGCTTGAAAAATATAAGATTGTTTGGGTATTTTTCTGAGTTTTCTTACAAGTAGACAAGTGTCTACGTACTTTATTTATTATTACCGGTATTATTATTATTATTTTTTTTTTGCATAGTTTGAATATTAGCTTCAAATCTGAATGAATTTCAATGGCGGAAAAACGCGATTCCAACGAAATCTTATCTACTTGTAAGCAAAATACTGTTACACTGTAGGTTCACTTTAATTAATTTATCAAAGAAATTTTGAATTTGTGGATATAGTGTTACAATAGGCCATTATTGCATTTTTTTTTATTACAGTACTGTATTTTTTGGGAAATATTGAATTAATTGCTTTAAATACTATTTGAAAGAATTGGTTTTTATTTAGTAGATCTATAGTAATTAATTATGCACACATATTTAAAATATTGTCACTCGTATGTTATTTGAAACTAAAAAAATATAATATACTGTATACCGTATACTTAAATACAGTAGATTCAAATTGAAATTAACGTGTCAAAGCTCACATACAAATGTCAATTAAACGCAGATCAAAGTTTAAAATTCTGTTGTTCGCAATTGTAACAGATTTTCGTTCCGACGGGTTTTTTTGCTCTCTAAAGCCATTTTCATTATATTTGCCAGAATACTATGCTATTACGTGTGCTACAATGAATATTATTGAAACTAGTGTATTTCAAATTTTTAATACATACCGGTACGGTATTATTAAACACAACATTCTAAATTTTTCTTCTAAATTCTTTTTTTAGATACCGCAATAATTATTGCGGGCATCACAACGAAAATGGTCATGAAAGGTTTACCTATGTTTAGCGATATTTTCATGAATAAAAATTATTGCAAGACAGCACTTGAATACAGACTGATATTCAACCCTGGGATTTGCAGACTACTGGCGCTTTCAACGTTAATGAGTCATTTTTAATCATGAGTTAATTTGGATGGAGGACCAAAGCCATAAGTTATAATATGGGCACTTGGTGATAATAGTAAGTTAACAGCAGAAGGCCATCATATTTTTTTGGTTAATAACTGCTATTTTTGGCAATTACCATTGATATCCAGGGACTGGATAAAACCTTTTCTTGACATGTAATGCGAAGCATTTATGTGGCTTTCACTGCTTATCTTCTATCAGGGCTCATTAGGGTACTAGGTATAATTTTGCCAAGATGGCCAAAATGTATGTAAATAAAAAGCAGAGATCTAACCTGTTCCTGCTCGGCTCAGATATAGACTGCCTAATGCAATAGTTCATTAGCTAACACATTTGAATTTTGAAATTTTTTTTGAATTTTATTTGTACATAAAAATAACATAACATCGAGTGAACTTATCTTAGTAGCAAGTAGCATTTAATTTATTGATAACATCTTGACAACTCTTAAAAATAACACGAAGATGTTACTGTTAGGTGACTCAGTTTTTTGTAAAACTAAATTTGAACTTACTTTGAGGATGCAGGATGCAGCTTAGTAGGAACAATGACAGAGAATCATTAGATAGTCTATCTTGTTTTTTTAATCATGCAGCGATCACATAAATGTGTAGTGTTGTATTGGATAGCTTATTCCTTTTCCTGATCGGGGACATATACACCATCAGCTGGTTAACACCGGCTGCCATTTTGGTAGTTTCCACCTATATCTAGGAACTGGTTAAAGCGTTGTCCGGATATATGAGGCGAAGCATTTATGTGGCCCACGCTGCTTCCCCTTCTCTTCTATTAAGGCTCACTATAGTTTTGGGTTTTATTTCACCATTATGGTTAAAATGTATGTAAATAAAAAGCAAATAAGTAACCTGTTCCTGCTGAGCTTAGCTATAGGCTGCTTAACACAATATTCTATTAGTTAGCACATTTGAAATGTTTAGTATCAAGTAGTGTCTAATTTATTTACATTAGCATTTATGTGGCCCCCGCTGCTTCCTCTTCTCTTCTATCAAAGGCTCACTAGGGTTTTGGGTTTTATTTTGCCATTATGGCCAAAATGTATGTAAATAAAAAGCAGAGATGTAACTTGTTCCCACTCAGCTCAGCTATAGACTGCGGCCTGCCGAATGCAATAGTTCATAAGCTAATACATTTGAATTTTGGGTACTTTCTGTTTTCATAATTATTATAAGGCTTGTTATACATTTGCGATGTTCAATTATAATCTCTAAGTGGAATGAGGGGGAGGGGGGTGGGGGTATTTGACAGGGAAGACTGTGTTTACAGTGAATGTGTTTTATTTGAATGGAGAAGCAAAGCCATAAGTTACCTGTGAGGACAGTGGGGATCAGACTCAGTGCCTGCATTTGTTATTGGGATGGAGGACCAAAGCCATAGCAAGTGTTAAAAACATATTCAAACTTATTTTTTTTTCATGAGTGAAATAATTATTTGGCGATTTTTGTTTTAATTTGGATTAATTTAATTTTATGTAAAGTGAAAATGGTTTACATTAATGTTTTTAGATACTAGATAGTATGGCTTAACTGAGTGTTAACCGGTTTAATTTTTTAAGAAATACTGAAAAAAATAAATTCATTGTAGGAAACCCTCTTTCATATTCCACATGCTTCAAATTATTATTTCAATTGCCGTAAATTGAAGTTATAAAGTTGCTAAGCAATACTTGTAGCACATTTGTACGGCACTAAAAAAAATCAATAGGCCTACCTGAAAACTATTTACAAGTATGTAGATGTGCATTGATTGTCGTTGCCATCCTAATGTTTCTTGGTAGCATCAACGTAGATAAAATAATATAAATAGCGCAGCTGCCACATGCAGTCATTACCCAACGTTGAGGATGAGATTTTTGTCTGCAACGATTTAAATAACAGCATGGCCAAAGACTTGAAAAGTCTTTCTGAAGCTGTGGCTCCACTTATTAAATTTCTAGCCTTCTTCAACATCAAATTAAAACCGCAACCAGAAACAAGTAGCAAATGCCAACGATTGATTCGCATCCTCAAGTGGGTTTGGAGCTTCGGGGTCATTTTGTACTTGCTAGCAATTAGCTACCACTTTTTATTGGACTATCGATTCCGCTATTACCGAGGCCATTACTATCGTTGCGAATCTGATATTTTGGGGCAACCAACATTAGCGACGGGAATATTCTACATTTACTTTATTTTTAACAAGAGCAAAAGAGAAAAAGTTGTCGAAGCGATGGATCGAATTCAATTAGAAAAGAAACGATACCGAATTATTCAAATCATTTCTTGGATCTTTGTTTCTATTGTATTACTCAAATTTGCGAGTAGGCTAATTTTAATGGTTGAAAATGACTATAGGACCAGCTGGATCAGTATCTTTTCAATGATTTTACTCTATTCAGTAATTTTATCTATCATGTCTTTACCTGAACTGGTTTTTCAGGTGGCGATGTTGCTTCACTTACTAATAGTCTGCAGTTTCAGTCGTCAAGTGCAATTGTACTCTAAAGAATTGACAAAACAGGAATCTGTACTTTTGACCTTCAGCAAGTTAAAGGAGCGAATCGACGATTACTGGCAATTACACGATCAACTGGACGCAGTAAATTCTTTACTATCTAAAGCATTTTTTATCGTTTTGATTTCTCTGAAAGATCTTAATTTTACTGTGGCCTTATTGTTTTGTAAGTGTTATTTTTAAGCTACAAAATCGTTTTTATTTTACAGGTTCGTGACTCAAGAACTCGCTATTTCATAATATTTCATTATTGCTCGTATTTTTAGATTGTCCCCGTTATTACGCGGTAATCATTTGGTTGACGATAATAGGCCCACCGCTTTTTATGATGTGTTATTATTTCATCGGATGTCGTGCGAACGAAAAAGTAAACAAATTTATTTAAAAATTTAAATTACGTTTTCTTTTCTATGTTTACTCCTTAAAATAATTTTTTTATAATTACCCGTATCGAGCGAAATCTGTTTATACTTGTAATAATTATTACTACAGTATATGATTTTTTTTTCGTTAGAGACTTGAGTTTGTGCGCGCATTGTGTTACACATTGGTTAACAGCAAACCAGCACTTCCGGATTATGTCCGATTAGAAGTAATTGAACTAGAAAATTAATTTTATTATTTTTTCACGTGAGATTTATAATTATTATAAAATTTAGGTGCAGGCAAATGATTCATCAACAGTTACTATTGTAAATGAAATTGAACAACGGTCGGAGTTAAAGCAAATTTCAGTAAAATAAAATGTTTACTAAATTTATAAAAAAAAGTTTACTTATTATGTAAGTTAAGGATCAGTTACCGGAAATCGAAGAAGTTGATACTCAAAGTTTTGAAAATGAAGTACTTTTACCAGATTTTTATGATCTCTCAGTAAATACGTAGTTTTTAGTTTATTTTCTGTAGAAGTTAAATGAATTTATTTTTGTGGATTAGATGCAACTGGATGTATTATTGGAAGTTGTACAACTAAGGTTGAAAAACGGTTTATTTACCAACGGAGCAGTTGAATTGAAAACGGAAAACTGGTTTATTGTGAGTTAATCATACTTTCGTATTTAATTATTATTTATTTTAATATTATAATCACATTATTCACCTTTAGGAAGGTGTTACTATGAACCGAAGTGTTTTTAATATTCCTTCTATCTTGGGGTGCTTAATACTGTTTCCTATTTTATTTCCTGCGTATCATTTGTATCGTTACTGGTTCTCTTTCAATGATTATTACGATTACATGCATTACTAAACATTTAGTTTTTTGCAGTACCGGTAGTGTTAAACAATTTTATTGCCGTATTTGGTAAAGAATAAAACATTTTTTCAAAACGCTATTTAAAAAAAAAAATAAGAGCGGTTCTAAATTAATGATTTTGCTATGTTGCTTTGTTAATAGCTGAATTGAATTAGTTAAATTAAATATGGTATGTTTTACTAAATACGGTATAAATGTTTTGCACAAATAATTTCAAAAATTATACTTATAAAAAGAAAAACACAATTAATAATGGCGTTATACACTACAGTATTGCTTATCACATACATGTACAGTGTACAGTATTAGTATTTTAAGTTTAACTAACGTGTCTAAACAAGGCGTTTGTTAAATGTAGCACTAAATTTCAGACGAAAACAAATTCGTTTTACGTCGGCGCAACATTGTAAACCTTGGGCAATTATTAAAATATTTAGCAAACTAAGTTATTATTTGTAAATTAATTCCGTTTGCGGTTTGATTTTCAAATGCTACCTGTCATTTTGATTTTGAGTGTTGAAATAACATTTATGGGAATAGCAATAATTATTCTTCAAATAGGGATTTAATTTTTATAGAGACTTACTATTAAAATTCTAATCGCGTACCATAAACAAAATTTATTCTAACGACATTTTCGTTTACTACCAAGTTGGTTATCGGTTGTAGCATTTAAATATGCAATATCATCGAAACTTTTATTTTAAATTAGGAAATTTTGTCAATCTCAACTGGTCAAACAATTGCCGCAAGATTTTAATTTATTCATTATTTTTATTAGTTTCAACATCATTGAAATTTTTTTTATGAGCTTATTTTTATGAGCAATTAAACAAAAAAAAAAAAAAACTCAAAAGCAGTTATTATTCTCATCATTAAAAATTGCGTTTCTCTGTCAAATGATTCATTATGAATTTAATGAAAAATAATAAAATCTTTATCAGAAAACTTTACATTATACATTTATACATGTATACTTAGAAAGGGAATTTAGAATATATTTTAACCGCATGAGTTGCTTATTGTTTGTTGGATAAAAGAGGAAGCCCTTCGTTGGCATCATATCATTTTTGTACTTGTTACGAGCCGAGTAAGTCATTAAATTTTATTAGTAGCTACATTATTTATACGAATTCTTTGATTACTGTTAAATTTAAAATAAAAAATAATTAAGACTATAAAGGATTCATATATTGCGTTCATTTTTTATTTTATAACGTAGGACTAATTAGCAATTTTTTGTACAGACCATTTCTTGAATAGACAATAATTCTAAATGTGTGATTGATTTTTATTAATAACTAGAAATGAATTCGAGTTATCGTCTTGATATCTGGGACTATGTGACGGGGACGATATTTGTGATGATTTCGTGCGGCGTAGGATTGTATCACGTATTTAAAAGTGGAAAATATACTAATTTTCAGCGATTCCTCGTGAGCAGCGATGACGTAGGACTTATCCCAATTATATTGTCCAGTATATCTACCCTTTTCTCAGCTGTAGGACTGCTCGGATATTCGGCTGAATTCTATCTGACTGGCATCATCTTCTTTATGTCTATTATTGCTTGTTGGATTAGCATAATAATTGGTGTTTACATTAATTTACCTGTATTCTACCGCTTACCAACAAACACCATTTTTGAGGTATGCCTAATAAATTCTTACTTTTTGTTTCAATACAACTTTTTTTTTTGCCTTTAAACGTTTTTCGACGTGTTTTAAGTTTCTAACTACTGTGCTATCGAAAATAAATTCAATTTATTATTGTTAATAGTACTTGGAACTCAGATTTTCTAAAACAGTTAAATTGTGTATGACAGTCGCATTGTTTTTGCAACTTGTAAGTTTTTTATTTTTTTTTATTTATGAATTTCATTAAATTTATTTGTTTTATATTTTAAGATATTTTATTCAGGAGTAGTAATTTATGGCCCTTCTTTAGCTGTTAGTCAAGGTAAATTACAAATTTATTATATTTCAATTCATTCTTGTTTTTCATATTTTTTACTTTTTAACACAATAATTTATTGTTATTTTATGGGCATAATTTTTTTTTTTAGTAACTGGTCTAGACTTATGGACGTCTGTAACCACCGTTACCATTATATGCACCGTTTATACAGCTTTGGTAAAAAAAAAGCATTTTTATTACTATTTTTTTTTTTTTGCATGAATCATGAATTAAATGTTAAAAAAATTATTGTAGGGTGGCTTCAAAGCAGTTGTTTGGGCGGATGTTGTTCAAACTGCAGTAATGTTTTTATTTTTGCTGATGATTGTTATTCAAGGGTTGATAGAAGAAGGAGGCTTTGTTCCTGTGTGGGAGAAAGTAAAAAGTGGACGAAGATTGGAGTTTCCCTTGTAATTCTTATTGTAATAATTGTACGCTAATGCTGGCTTAATTTTTATTCAACCGTTGATATTAGTTGGAGTTACAACACTGATTTACCAAATTCGTTCTGGACTATGTTTGTTGGATTCACTTTTTGCCATATTGCTTTTCTGGCAGTATGTCAGTCATTGATGCAGAGATGTAAATCGTGTCCAAATTTAAAGAAAGCGCAAACGTAAGTTATTTAGCAAAACTTATTTTAGTATTAATTTTAATGCGGTAACTTTATTTAAAGAGCTTATTCATGTGGGATTCTTGGAATATCGTGTATATATTTTTTAATTGGGTGTATTGGTCTATTGATGTATGCTCACTATTCCAATTGCGACCCATTGTTGAATGGAGAAATCAAATTTAGAGATCAGATGTTGCCTCTATATGCCACCAAAATTCTTTCTAACTACAAAGGCCTTTCGGGGATTTTTGTCGCTGGAATTTTGAGTGCCACTTTAAGGCACGCTTCGAATCTCATTAATATGCAAAATAATTGAAATAATTATATTATATTTTTACTAAACAGTACTTTATCATCTCATTTAAATACGCTTGTTGTCATCACCATCTACGATTTTGTAACCATTTTTAAGACAAATTTATCGGATAGATCTTCAATTAAAATCTCAAGATATTTAAGTAGGCCTACGAGAATTAACCTTTTAATAGGATTTTATGAGCTTTTATAACAATGTAATATTTTAGCCATCATATACGGTGCCCTTTGCATGGCCCTTGTGAGTTTATGTGAAAATATGGGAGGAATTATTGCGGTAATTAATAAATTATTTCAAATTAATTGAGTATCACTGAAGTTGTCTGGGTTGTTAGGCAACGTGGGGTATTTTGGGAATATGTTCCGGTCCGGTTTTTGCAGTATTTACAATGGGAATGCTGCTCCCTTGGGTCAATTCAACGGTGAACAATATCTCTTCCTTTTTTTAATCGGCTTAGTTTACAGTTGTTGTGTATTTTAGGGAGCGTTAGTTGGCTTTTTCTGCTCTATGGTTTTACCGGTGTGGTCCTTGGCTGGGAAAATGATTAATTCTCCCGTCGTCAACTCTTTGCCAATATCTACTAATGGATGTTCAAATTATTCTATTGTGGTGACAAATATTACGAAAGTGATCGATTCAGAGTAACTTCATTTATTTTTCAAAATAATTATCTTATCCGAAAAAGGGAGATTACATTTTGTTTTCATAATAGGTACATTTTGCAAGAATTTTATTCTCTTTCTGCGTTTTGGTATGCCCCTTGGAGCGTTGGAGTTTGTATTATTACTGCTCTAATTGTTAGTAAAATAACAGGTCAGTGCCCTGTATTTATTAGCATTCAATTTTAATATTATTGTAAATTTAAAATTTGGTTTCTTCAAATATAGGATTTCCAGACTTAAGTCAAATAGATCCGCAATTATATTGTTCCTTTGTGGTTAAGTACATTAATCGGAACCAAACTAAAGTCGTAAATAGTGGTAATGATAGTATACACCTCACTTGATTTTTACATGATTAAAATTAGAAATTTTTCAATTTCAGAACATGAAAAAGTAGAAAACAATGGAAGCCAACCTTTAATGGAAACTTACAAAATGTAGTAAGTGAAAGAAATTACTGTACACTTTTAAGAGGAATTTTATAGATTATGGTTAATAAAGATGTCATCAAATATTGATAACATTTAATGTTTAATGGTTTGGATCTGTTTCTTTTTTTTGCCATTTAATTTACGTACAGTAATTTTGGTTATGGTTTTGAGCGTACAATGGCTTCACGTAGCCTACCTGTAACGCAGAAAGTCATTTAATTTTGCTTTTACATGTACAGTACTGTATTTATCATTTCACATCAAATATGCATTTTTGAATGAAATCGGATAAAGAAATAGCGAGTTTTCTGCTAGAAAAAAATTTAAAAAACATGTTAAAACCCATGGAAATTGTTTAACGTGAACTTAGAATAATCTAACTCCATTTGCTTTTCTCTTGTCGGAGTTAACAGTTATTCATACTTTCTTAGTTTTAGTGCAAATCATCCAAGATAAACGACATTTTAGATTTACAGTAGGACATCATTTTGAGGCCAAGCTGGTGACATCAAAGCACTGGTTCTCGAGTTATGAACCGCAGAATTTTTAAAAACCTATTCATTTCACCCCAAATCAGAAATTCGCTAATAAATGAAGTATGTTTCAATTGACTCTTAAAGTGACTTTTTAGAAGTAAAATGACCTCAGGAACCCCATTCCGGGGTTCATATGATTGGACATGTATTTTTAAGTTTTTTCGTTTTTCAGCAGAAACTTAACTTCAACTAGGGTGTTTTCTGAAACTTCTCGGCTGAATAACTTAAAAACTAAAAGAGATGAAGAGTTTGGTTTTCACGATGGCATAGAATAATTTCTAAAACATAGGGATTTTTACCTTGGGTTTTGGTCCAACAGTAAGAAAAAGAAGTGTAGAAGTGTGTGTTTCCAAAGGAAAATGACTTTGGGAATACGATCCCGAGGTCTAAAAGTATCTATCTCATTCATTTGACATTTTAAGTCGGAAATGATGTAAACCAAACTTTGAAACTGAATTACTCAAAAACTAAGAGAGGGAGAGATTTGTGGCAATTATCATCGTGAAGGCGAGGTAATTTTACATTCCCATATTAATTTTGAAGCAAATCGGATTACTGGTTCTCGAGTTCTAAGGAGTTGAATTTTTGAAAGTCCCTTAGTTAAACCTATCCATTTGACCCCCGATCAGAAATTGACCAAAAAACAAAGTGTTTTAAAAAAAGTTTTAAAAGTAACTTTTTAGATGTAAAATGACCTCATAAATTTTGATTAAAAGTCAGAAATCCACCAAAAAAGCAAGCGTGTTAAAAAAAAATTTTAAAATAACTTTTACTAAGAACTTCTTACTAAATAGGCCAACTAAAAAATGTAAGTAGGCTTAATTTTCAAATTCAGTATTGGGCCTACTCCTTTTTTTTTTTCTGGAAGGAAAGATCTATTCTAGGAGCTACTAGGTGAAATAATTTGATTGTTAATGTTTTATTTCTAATGTTAATTCTATTTTAGAAGTGTCGAACTGCTCAATCTAAATTGTGATGTAGCCTGTGAATGAACGCAAGGAAAGATGAATAAATTGGATACGAATGATTTGGGAATGGATTTGAAAGTAATTTAAGTCTTGCATGAGGTAAATTTACCGCGCATTAAATATTGTAAATTATATTCAGGGTTGAAACTTTTCAGCGATAGGCCTACATATACAATAGGGACGAAAAGAGCGATTACATAAATGACTGGCGAAATCAAGTAGGCTTAAAAATATTTTCCATTGTTATTATTTTTGCAAAAAATTTTAGTTTTTTTAGGCAGTCAAAAAGCTTGGCTCAAAATTTTTTTAAATTTACCGGGAGGGGGCGCCAAATCTAGATTTTACCCTGGGCGAAACTTTCTCTTCGCACGGCTCTGATTTTCGGATTTTCAAATTTAGTTTAGTCAACTTCGAAATTGAATCGCTTACCTACTGTAGCTTTTATCAATTTTTTCACGTTTATAGCAATTTTATTTCAATATACAGCAGTATTTTTTGAAAATGTTGTTGTAGAGTTTCTCTGATGCGCATAAGACAAAATTATCGTTATTATTCCAACATTTAATTTTGTTTATGCAAACGCTCAGCTGAACAAAATACCGGTAATATAATACGGTAGGCTACTATTTTAAGTTGTTTACTTCGATCATTTCTAATTTTTTGGGATCTTTTCTTCGTTTAGTTTTTAGAGAAATCGCTTTAACTAAATTAATTTCATTACAGTAAAATGTACGTAATAAATAACAAAGAACTTATGTTGATATTTTTGTTATTGTTTAGAATAATGATGATTTTGCATCTGAACTTCTTATCAAAGACGGGCAGCTACCGGTAGGGTAGGCCTACACATTCCAAACGGAGGTCTAGCGGTTGGGATTGGTTGTTGGTTTGGATGCCGTATAGCGTTTAAAGGTAAGCAATTTAAATTACTGTATTATTTTTATTTATTTCCTTCTTCAATTTTTGTGGAAAAAAATTGCATTCTTTGAAAAAGTTGGGAAGATAATTATACAGATAAAGTTTTCATCCATTTTTCAGGATTGGAATTACATAATGATAAATCTCGAACCATAATAATTGTTGATTTTCTCCGCTGTTTTCTCCTCTTAATTAATTTTATTTTTTGTTTCGTTTTTACAGATCTTTGAATAATAATGCCTGATGCATTGAATGTTGGCGTTATTGTTGATCGATAGAGGGCGATAGCGTCGAATTGTGTTTTGGTTACGTCCGGAGTGATCTGCCTGGGAAGTCTAAGCCTACTGTAATAACGCGTTGGACGGTTTATCAAAGACTCGAAATTACTCAATTACAGTGTATTCTTTTGAGTTATTTTATAATTTTATCTATTTCGATTTTGTCACGCGTCTCTTTTAAAGTGTAAGGAGAATGTTGATCGCGTTTAAACGGTATTTTACGATTGAGTGCAACTCTACTATAATTATAGCTACCGGTAGTTCGAACAGTGAAAGTTGTGTTTTTATGATTCAATTTTCTTCAACCGGGTATTCAACATTTTGTAATTGCGTTTGAAAAAAATTGTGCGAACGTGTCTTAAGTTCCTGGGAAAAGTCATCACTAATTCAAAGGTACCGATAATTAAACTATTTTAACTATTTAAGATAATTATGATAGTGTATTTAAGGGATTCATTGAGGAGAATGCAATAGCGAATCAGCTGTTACATCCGGCACGTCGAAATAAACGACGACTTATTTTTAATGTTGCATGGGAGAGGCTATAGCCTACTGTAATTATAATTATTGCCCGATTTTAAACGACATGATTTTGTAATAAATCCCTTTAATAATGTAAATACACTGCATTTGAATGACGCATGGAGAAACTTTAAATCCTTTTAAAAAAATTTTAACATTAAGTTGTTCTATTCTGTGTTTAAAATATTTCCTTCCACTCTCAACACATGCAGCGAAACTAGCATAAGAACGCAATAGCAAAAACCACGAACACCGTGTATTATATTATAAAAAAAAAGTTAATTAATTTTTGTCTTTTTTTTATGATCATCATCATGGTAAGCGAAAATTACGTTTACTTGAATAATTCATGTTGTTAGTTGGTTCCATCAAGTCATGTCATAAACAAATTACTTGTATTATGTTAAGAACATTTTAAAGTTTGACATTTATGTTCTAACTAACCATAGTTACTATAATAGAGGGAGTTAAGGCACTCGCGAAGAAGGGAACTACAATACAAAAAGTGGCTAAAAAAGAAGTTTTTATCCACTTTTAGCAGTTGAGATTTTGAAATTCCCTTATTTTAGTCTTCCCATTTGATAGAAACTCAGAAATGGGGTAAAAAAGCAAGTGTGTTAAAAATTCTTTAAAAGTAGATTTTTAGA
>JAQGAZ010002172.1:0-20036 GCA_034692225.1 Polydesmus complanatus
GGAATGAAGACGTTCCCCCATTGATTAAAAGGCGAAGGCGTGGCACTTGGTTCCCCGCCAATGATTTTTCTCCCATAAACTCTTCGCGTAGGAAGAATTACTTAAGGAGACTGCCCGAGTCTATGGAATGTTGAGTCTTTAATGTTGAGATTGAGGCAGTTTAAATAATTACATAATGATGAATTAAAAGTAACATTAAATTTCATTTCAACTTCTCGCATCCTATTAAAACTTAATTATCTTTCACCTGATACCTTTATTTTTCAGTTTCAAACGTGATTTTCACTTTGCTTGCAAAATAAGCACGCGTCAAAGTACGAAAAACCGGCGTTTTTCTTTATTTTAAATACAATAATTAACTTAATTCACATTATTAATGATTTTTGAACATTATTCAGCAGTTATTTGCAGAATAATAAAGTTTTTATATTTTTTTGGTTTTTTGTGTCTACGTGTGTATGAATGGGGAACACCAAATTACATCGCTTTTTCAACAAATATCAAGCTTTTCTTTATTTCGTTAGAAAATGCTTAAAAAGTAGCTAATAAATGTTCATAAAGCTATTTTATTGCTAATTATGTTAATTTTGAGCCTTAAATCAATTAAAATCATGAATAAATACGAAATAATTGGGAAAATAAAATCGCGAAAGCAGGAAATGACGTTTGCGCCACATTCCTATTTTTAGAATCGGGGGTCGGGGGTCTGTGCGAAAGAGAAAAAACCGAGGGCGTGGCTCCAACGCACGTCTGGAGTTATTCCATGCCCTGTGATTGGCTATTACGTCGCACAGGCTTTTGCGTAGAAACTTCTAGAAATAAATGAATAATTCTGGTTCCGTATCCGCAATTTTTAAATTTCGGACGTCTGAGAAACTACAGTGCATTCGGTTTCTGCAATGTAGAAATTATTCCGTACGTGTGAGGAAGGTTTCCGGAATGTACACATTCCATTTTTATCATTTCGAAAAGTCATTTTGCTGCTTCCGTTTAAATGTCATGTTTTTTATTATATTATTTTAGTTATAATAATTAACATTACTGTATTCACATTATTTTATGTTTTGTGTCTACGTCCTACGTGTATATATAGCTATGGTGTATATGAATGGGGAACAGCAAACCACATCAACCAACATGCATTTTTTCTTTTATTTGCTCAAAAATGCTTGAGAAAGGGTTAATGATTGTTAAAAAAAGCTATAATAATATGAATTATGTTAATTTTTTTTACTTAGAATAATTAAAAACACGAATAATTACGAAACAATTGAAAAGTAAAAACCCGAAAGTAGAAACCCGCCATGATTGTAGTGGCATTACTGAGCAATGTGCGCATGCGCTACATGCTTACCATGCTACTGCTTACCATACCTTACAATATTATAGAATAAGTGTTTTATGGTTTTATTAATTAAACTTACTATTAAATAAATTAAAATTGGATTTTTTTTCTCAAAAAAGTGTATATTAATGTTTTTAATAGCGTTTATACTTTTTAAAGATAGGTGATACTGGAATCACTAGAAAGATCCGAACGCAATAAAAATAAATATTGAAAGTTACCGTGTACCATACTACCTACTATACTGTCCCAGTTAAACGTGGGTCGTAAGAGAATTTATTTTTGTCGCTCGTAAGCGAAATTCTTGTGCCTGTGTAAATTAATTGTTTGCTTAAATAATATATTTTGCGAATTAATAATTGCACATTAATTATGGCTGAACAAGATTGGGATACAGTTACTTATTTGAGAAAAAAGCAGCCTAAAGCTCAGCAGCTGCGATCTCAGCAGGTAAATATTCGATAATAATGCATGCGCACGTGAAAGTGTTTTGTTGAAATAATTTGGATCAAAATACAATTTTGTGAATTAAACTAGGCAATAAATGCTGCTCAAAGACAAGGCTTAGAAATTGAAACCACAAAGAAATGTAGATATTTTTGTTACTTTTAATTTGCGTCATTATGATGCAATCATTGTAAACTAAGATGGATATTATATTTAAAAAAAACCTTATTTTAGTTAACGCAGCAACTAATAAACAACATTCAACAACTTTGAATACTACCAAGTTGGATCGTGAAACTGAAGAATTGCATCACGACAAAGTCGGAATTGATGTCGGAAAACTTATTCAGCAAGGTCGTCAAGCTAGAGGAATGACCCAAAAAGATTTGGCCACTGTTAGTATTTCTGTCACTTAATACTCTCGTGGCATGTTAATAATTTTCAATTCTGATAAAAATAGAAAATAAATGAAAAGGCCTCGATTATCAACGATTACGAAGCCGGTCGGGCTATCCCCAATCAAGTCATTTTGTCCAAAATTGAAAAGACTTTGGGTAAGCGCCTGTCAGTTAGGAAAGATTAAAAACAAAATAAATAAAACATCAAAACATTCACTAACAGGAATGAAACTGCGTGGAAAGGATAGAGGAGATCCACCTGCTCCAAAGAAAAAATGAAGCTGAAGCGCAATTGGAAACAAATTCGAGAATTGCTCGAAATCCAGTTCTGTTCCAAGTTTCTCTCGTAAAACAAAATAAAACACTATGTACTCTCGATTCTTTCCTTTATTTTGCAAACATTTATTCGTTATCTGTGAATAAATTCTCTTTTATTTGACGCATTAGTAAATCAAAAATCAGTTTTCGCATTAGAAAAGTTTTCCAAGGAATTCTAATCTTTTCGAAGCGGGAACGTTTCTTCTTTAATTCCATCTTTAGTTATTATCTTGATGAGGATTCCATCCCCGGTGTAAATGTCTCGTTCAGCAGCGGAGATGAAGGCGTCTTTTACCAGTTGAATCGCTTTCTCTTGGGTAACTGGTGTCGGGGTTACGTTGAGCATGTTTTTTAAGCCAATCTAAAAAAAAAAAAAATAATAATAAACAGTTATCGTGCTTTTTCTTTTAGGTTGAGATCCCAACCTGATTATCCAAAAGCGGCTGCAGCAAAGCGCTGGAAGATCCACCAGCATGGTAAGTTTCTTTCTCGCAATGACCTACAGGGTCGTAGCTGTAAACACAGCCTTTACCATTCTCATCCAAACCGGCAACCACATTGCTGATGTAATATGGAAAGAAACGTTTATAATACAACATCGTGGAAACCATTTGCGCAACCGCTGGAGTGGACATGTCTTTATGATGCTCTTGTTTGTACATCTAATACAAAATATACGTTGAAATATATTTTAAAAAAGCTGAATTAATGATTATACTTTTAATTTAGCTTCCATAATCTTCGTGAATGTTAAAATATCGCACCAACATCCTGTACAAGCTAAAATATTCTTGTCAGTCCTGAAATATAAAAGTTCTTTAAATTGTTTGCGAGGTGGGGCAGGCGCACAAAAAGCTTACAATTTAAATATTTTCGGTTGTTCTCGAGAGTAAATGGCAAATCCAGTGCTTAATCTGGTGTCAGAAGCAATAACTGCAAAATCCTCTCCAGCAATTGCAACAACACTCCTAAAATAAAATAAGCATACAATTAATAATAATCATTATTGTCACCTATTAATTGGGTTCCAGTACATGTATTTGGCAAAATTACAACAAAAATATAGTAAGGGTTTACAATGATGAACAATCTGCAATGAAAAGCGTTTCATACGAACACAACAAAAAATAGTTTATAAATTACCCTCCATTATCAGCGTAGGGACTAAATCCTGCTTGTTTTCCTCCGCCTACATGGTAGTCGGGTAAATAACGGTTATTATCTAATAATAAAGCCATTTTTAATTAAATTATTTGCAAAAATAGTAAACGATAGTTTGAAACTTCAAAAAAAGCTTGTAATGATCAAGCCGGAAATTATGAAGTGCTGTCCACAGCAAAATTATTTAATCAACGCTCAGCAATGTTATTAAAATTAAATTTGTAATAACTTAAAACCCAAAAGCCTTCTTTAGAATGCCCAAACTAAACAAACAAATGCTTAAAAAAATTGTTTATGTAATTAATTCAATTTTCATTAAAAAAAAATACAATATTTGACACACATACTTCCATACCAATTACTGTACATCCATTATGAAATCACGTCTACTTTTTCTATATAATACAAAGAGGGCCACGATAAAGGAATAACACTGTATCTCTTTTGATTACCTTCTTTATTGTAGGCCGCTTTGTAGTGACTTCATATGTAAAAAGTAACATCGGAGATTTCGACAGGAGACTTTAAAGCGATTCCATACAGTATTTTATTGTAAGTAGTAAAATAATTTTTTCATCCGTTACAATAATATTAAATTATTTTATAAAGAAGCTAACAATTTAAACGGTTAAAATGTTTTTTACAATTTTTTTTAAAATGTTAAAACCGTTTGTGTTTGTCGTCATCAGTTTGCCATCCATTTCCTGTCTTCTGCTAATTCTTGCAAACTTCGTGGCAAAATGGAGTCGATTTATAGGTTACCATTTAACGTTTTGCAGTGTCCAAACTTAAAATTAAGAAAACCGTCATGGCTTCATCAACCGTCGGCGATGTTTATGTTTGCAGTTGTCGTGGTTTCATATTTTATGGTCACCGGTGGTAAGTGTTAACGCTTTTATTTAGAACTAAATTGAAACGGTAGCAGTGCTATTATACTGGTATCATATTTCACCGCTCTGTTAAGGCATTCAAAATAATTTTAAGAATTTATTATTAGGAATTATATATGACGTGATTGTTGAACCCCCCAGCGTGGGATCCACAACGGATGAATTTGGACACTCGAAACCGGTAAGTCTAAGCATTTTAGTTCCATTATGATTTATCAGGAGCTATCAGCTCATCAAGTGACATTCATTTTAGTTTCCACGTCTTCGATATTATCATTATTTATGATATTGATTTAACTCTTCATATTTTGTTTGTTTTTGATGAGTTGGTGCTCGTAAAATTTCTAATAACTTCATAAAATATAATATTTGCATACAGTAGTTAATTAGCAAGTATTTTATTAATACTAACAAGTAATGAAACGAATGATTTGTGTTTTGTAAGGTGGCTTTTATGCCTTATCGTGTGAACGGGCAATATATTATGGAGGGTTTAGCATCCAGCTTCCTCTTTACCTTGGGCGGGTTAGGTTTCGTAATTTTGGATCAAACCCACAACCCTACCACACCAAAATTGAATCGCATTCTACTCATATCAGTGGGTTATCTTTGCGTCTTGGTGTCATTCTTCACTTGCTGGTTGTTCATGAAAATTAAATTACCGTAAGCTTGAATTTTTTTATACTATTGTAGCTGAACAAAGTCCTGATTTGTACGATTAATGCGCGCCGTCGATATTTCACGCGAGTCAATGTCATACCTATACATTGTACTATGAAGTATGAGTTTTGACCTCGCTCATAAATTATTTAGCCATTGGGAATTAATTCTTTATACTATACTTGACCGCATTTTGAAAATTTGAATTGTTCCGCGATAAAATTTATAATTTTAAAATTCTCAAAATGCAGTAACTCCAACTAACCGATTTTGTACTTATCAGGACATTTGCTCAATAGTATAATGTAATTGCAACTTTTAATACATTTTCTAAAAATATTTTAGGGGCTACTTGCAGAGTTAAACACCGTACGCAAATTATTGATTTTTGGTTAATAAAAAAGATTAAACTTGTATTATTTAGTATTCTATTTTAATAACTAGTACGGTACCGATAGTTGGTCTATCAGTAGTTTGGTTTACAACTTTAGGTTAATTAAGTTTACTTTTACGGAAGTTCGATGTTTTACACAATTCATTGAAATAGTACAATTATTTTATTAACATTTGAACAAAATTATATACCGGTATATACAAAAATTATAAATAAACGATGACTAATTTTTTCTGGCCATAAGTTATAATATTATTTTAAACTAGATTTTTTGGACTACTTGTTGTGTTTCACTGACAACTTGGGTATCTTCTTCAGAAACCTAGAAATATATTTTTAGTTTAAAAATAATTACGTATATACATTTAGTTATATTTATATATGAAATTAATTTAGCAATGACCATTCTTAAAGATAAGCTTATTCGAAATACAGTATTACAAATTAGATTTAATTAAAGAAGAGCTTATCACAGGAAAATTAAAATTTGTAAATAAAATGGGCAGTATTTCACTTTAGTCAGTTTCAGAATTTTCGTTCTCGAAATTGACTAATTTGATGTACCGCATTTTTTAATTACGTATGAATAATCTTGTGGAGTATCGTCGTCTACGTCATCATAATCGGAATCTAGAACGTTCAAGGTATAAAAAATTAATATAAAAAAATGAAATAATTTCGAAAATACTCTATTTACAATCTGATGATATGCACGATCCTTTACTTGGTTCGTTAATCCGACAAACAATTTCTGCTAAATCCGTATATGTTGAAGGAGTTTTTGTGTAATTTAGCTAAAAGGATATCTCAAAGATAAATATATAATTTAACCATTACGAGAATAATAATTTACCCAAGGAGGTTTATAAGTCTCTTTTTTGCTTGGCGATTGACATCTTCCAGGTAAACTTCCTTCTTTTCTCATGGTTTCAAATAGCTGTCGACCATGATTTAATCCAACCTCCTGAATCAAATTTAAACCAAACAAAAAAAATTATTATTTTGGCAATTACGTACCGTAGTATTAAACATTTACCTGAATTTTATCAAAGCTACCGAACTGCAATGTTTTAAACTCATCGATAGGAGGCCGTATATACGTGCAGTAATTGTGATGTTTCACCTCCTCCAATTGGCGCACGCAGCTTACGTAAGCCAGTCTCGTCTGAATTTCTGGCATATTAGGAACCTTAAAAAAGTTGATTAAAAATACCAGGAATAAGACATAAGATATCAAAAGTGATATAATCTCAATACTTTGACCGCTTTCGCCCAGGGATTCCAACGTTTCCACAATAGCCACCATCCCGATAATTGGTCTCCGTAGTTGGTGAGATCGGTATCATCTTGACTGCCAACATCAATGGCCAAAATCTGATGAACGCCCATATTGCGCATTACATCAGCTAATCAAAAATAATAACCGGTTTATTTCCAAACAACTTAAAAAAGATTCTTATTTCATAGATGAAACAATTGATTGGGCCATTGCAAACTACAGTTTAGAGATTTAAAGTAATACAAACTTGCACTATGCAAGACTTCTATTATTCTATTAAGAGAAATTTGATCATTTAAATAATAAAATTACGAATACTGTACAGTATATTTTTTTTTAAAGAAAAATCGAATTACTCGCTTTTAGACCGAATTTTGTACTACCTACGAAAAAATATTTATATATTTTGATATTTAACTTAAAATTTGATCAAGAGAAAATATCAATTAACAAAACTTGGTATTAATAAAAATAACATGCTTTTGTCACTAGACAAATACAAGGGATAGTTACATACAAGACATCAGTGGTTTCGTTGGACCCTCCAGGTAGCAAAGTGGCAATGTTTAGGAGCACATGCACCAAGTAAAGACATTACAAATAAATTATTTCAAAAATGCTCACGTTAATTCACAAGATCAATTATTAGCCAGTCATCCACCTTTAAAGCGCTTAATTGGTTAAAAAGCATTCAGTTAAGAAAATCAGTCTACATGTACTTATACTAATGAGGCAAATTCTAATTATGTAAGCATTCTGTTACACACCATTACGACTAGAAACCACAGGTCAACTTGCAATGCACTCTAACTAAATAGATATACAAAAAATATTGGTAGCCACAATTATTAAAAGCAAATAATATCTGAATGTACCGGATACAATATTTAAATAATAATGTGTAATGAAAGTGAACCATAATTATGTATATACAATAATAAAAAATTTAAAATGGCCATAAAGTAAAATAAAACCCCAGAAAAAATAAAAGAAAAGGGGCACAAAAAAAAAATCCCCAAATGAAAAAAAAAAAAAACAGCGTTCAAGTTAATTGACAACCTATGGCTGTGCAAACAATGCTTTAGTATACCTGGCAAATTATTGACATAGGCGCCATCCACGAGTAGATGCCCATCCTCAGGATCGCAAAGAGGTGGTACAATTCCACTTATTGACATGCTAGCTCGTACATAACGCCACAATGAACCTGGAGGATCAAACCGAAGCCACAAACGCCTTTTGAGTGTTATTCGGTGATGAAACAAATTTACCTGGAAGATTATTGACGTAGCCACCGTCTAACAGAAGGTGACCGTCAGTTGGGTCACACAGAGGAGGCAAATAGCCAGATAATGACATACTTGCTCTTACATAACGCCAGAGGGGCCCTAAAACAGATTTATTAATTCCCCTCCCCAACAATGACATGATTCTCTTGCATTGTTGTTATTGACGTGATTAAACCATTATTATAACAATATAGCAAATAAAATAAAATTGTAATTACCGTGCGTATGAACTCTCATCGCGCTGCTAGTGATATCCGTAGTAATGGCGAAGTATGGTAACCACAAATCTTCAATTTGAGTATCAGGAAACACTTCACGAATGACTTTGTTAAATCCGGCACCTTTTACATGTAAACGTGAATTTAATCGAATTTGCCAATCAAAAATTATTCATTTACCCGTAAACATTGCTGTTACTGGATAAGTTAGATCTATCAGCTGGCGCCAAACAGATGTCATTTTCTATAAACATTATGTTTCTGTTAACAACATTTCAAGGAACATCGGATGAAATCTTACAAATGCCCATTCGCGAGCTTTTCGGGTGAAAGAAGTGAGGTCTTTTTCTTGACACCAAAGAGCTCCCATAAAGGATCCAATGGAAACGCCACCCACCATATCAATAGGAATTCCAGCCTCCATAATAGCTCTGATCATTCCCACGTGAGCACAACCCCTGAAATGTTGAATTTTAAAATACAGTAGTAAAATAATTATTATGATGTAGACCTATAGCTCAGATAATTTTTACCTTGCTCCGCCTCCACCAAGTACCAATCCTATAGATGTCCCCGTTAGAAACCTGGCCAATCTACTGAAATCTGAGTGTATATTTGGTTCCGTCTTAAACAAAACGTTATAAACTTCCATCTAACACATGGATTGCATATTATTGTAAAAGCAAAAAAAATTAGAATACGACTTGCAAGTAGCATTTACTAGTTTTGCTATGGACTTTTTGGTAAACATTCTGTTTGAACAGCAAATATGATGATGAGAAGAACACCAACTTCGAATATTGAGCCAAGTAACAGAGTTTTGAGGTCTCGGAGAATTTTCTTTATGCAAAAGAATTAATTCCTTTTGAGTACGTACTGCTAAAGTTTCCAGTTGCTTTTCAATCTTCAATAAAATGTCTCAAAGGTAAAATAATAATATTGAAAGCTTTAAAATTAGGGAGACTTACCGTTCCCACCGTTGGTTCCTGGTCCGCCAGAGCTACGATTAATATCACATCAGCTTGACGGATGCATCTCAATGTCCACGGAGTTAGTTCATTGTCACATTGATAAATAATAATGCGATGGTGATCCTCTTGTTGCCCTAACCAACTACTCAAGCGGAATTCATTGCTCCGATCTAAACAAGATGCTCCTTGGGTTCTTCGGATATAATCGCTAGTTAAACGAATAACTGGACCTAATCCATAGAACATACGAATTTGATGCACATTTTTAAATTAATATTGTATCAGCACATCTTAGTACCAATTGCAGATAATGAATGATAAAGCTCCAAAGAAAACGCAGTCAAAGGAACGTCATCGGTTACTGCTAACACAGCAACAGTTGAAAAATTGGATGCAGTAGGACGAAGCTCCACTTTTTCAACTACAAAATAATTTCTTTACTTTTTTAGTATTTTAAATAGCTAATTTTAAATTTTATACTTGAACCCCCTTTCTTCCAACTACCGAGAATACCATGTCCTAACAAGTGAATTAGTCTAGTGACAACCTGTAATTATTCTCATTTAATATATAAATATATTTTTAGAATTTTATGAAACTTTACCACTGGAAATTTAATTTTAATTGTATCGAGTAAACCTTCAGGCATAATGGCTAATTCAGTATCTCGTACAGCTATAACTGAAGTTGATCTAAGCGTTTGTGTTGCTAGCTCAACCTATAAAATGATATAATATATACATTTTTAATATTTTTATAAAATTTCTTGTTATAAAAATAACTTACAACTCCAATTAGATCCCCTCTTCCATATTCTCCTACTAACTCTCTTTTTCCATCATTTAAAGTGATAACAGATCTCAGTCGTCCACTTAGAACAATGTACATACAGTCAGCTCGTTCGCCTTGCCTTCAACAATTAAAGCAAAAATAATTATTTTCCTCATTTATTTGTCATTTGTTCAATATTTGGTTACCTATATACTGCTTTTCCTGAATCTATATGTTTCCAATCCAAAGCAAAATCAATTTGTCTTACAAAATTCGAAAGGCGTCGAACAATAGGATCAGCAACATAAATAATCGACTTTGGATTTTCCCGCAGAATTCTGTAAAATTCAAACAATATATTAGGCACTTAAAGAGAAACAAGAGTTAAAAATATTTAGGGCCTACGCATAAAAATTTTCTTTACTAATTATGGCTACAACACTAGCTTGTTTGGCACGAATTGTAAAAAATGATGGCTCCCCAGAAATGACTGCTAAACCACCAACTAATTCTCCCGGATAAGCGGTATAAAGAGGCATTTCCTGATCTTTGTCTATCATCTTTTGAACTACAATTAAAGACCCCGTCACACAATAAATTAAAGATGGTTCCTAAAGCAATAATTTAAAATTAATGAAGAAATGTCGGGAGAAAATGTTAACAAATTACCCGACTAGATTCTTGCTCAATTAGAAAAGTTCCACTCATTACACTTTTAATCTCCAAGCGCCCTTGTAGAATACTTTCATCATTCAATCGAAGATTTGACTTGATACCACCAATTGCCATTTGCATATAATCGCATTCATCCATGGAATGTGCAGAAAAGTAATCTGAGGATTCATTACTACTTTTTTTCCTAGATTTCTAAAAAAGATATGAAACCCATAAGTAAATGATAATTTTTTATTTTCCGTTTGCAAACACCTACGGTTGAATGAGGGGATCGATTTATTAAAAATGGATTTATAGCTTTATTTATTTCATCATGACTAGTAAATGATTCTGCTGGACATTTTTCAATATCAGAATCTGTAGGTAAACTAGAAGCTGCAACAACAGGATGAATAACTTTATTACACTCTGTGCACTTTACTCCAGATCCAACATCAACTAATTTTAAATATTTGTCCATTAATTTGCACTTTTTTATTACCGGTATACAAATTTATTTACTATTTCCTAAACATTTTTCTTCATAACTTGAAGATACGGCGACATTGCTTTGACTCCGTCGAGGTTTATTTTTGCTGGGACTCACTTTTGGAGACATTAAAGAAAAATTGGACGACTGACTCGGACCACTATGAGATCTACGATACTGAGAAACCTGAAATTATGCATGTATAAATGATATTGTACATAATATTGCACTTTAAAAAATAATGGAATCAATTTACCGGGTTGATCAACTGAGTGGTCAATCCTAGATACTGATACAAAGCGGTAAAACTGACGCGATGCAAACGAACCATTATAATTTGCATCACGCGGACTAAATACTCTGGGCTGTTGTGTAAAACATCGAGAAATGCTGCCATTGGTAGTCTTAACACAACAGTATCAACTTCAGCTCTGGCGCAAACTGTTTTAAAAACAGACGGTTGACCCTAATTTGACGGATCAAATGTAATTTTTTAAAAAATGGTTACATTAAAATATTAATACCATTAATATATCGGCAAAACTAAGAAAGCTCGTAACGTTATCTCCCTCTTTAACCAATTTCAAAGGTAATTCCATGCCATCGTGCTCCACTAAAAAAATACTTAATTTTCCAGATTGGACTACGTAAATACTGTCGTCAGCGTCTCCAATACGAAATAAATAATGACCAGCATAAATAAACCTTTGCTCTAACTGTTTGCATAAATCAAGAAACATGGGCTTATCAAAGTGACCAAAAATCCTAAAATAAAGAATTAAATTAATAATTGATAACATCCTAGGCAATTGTGATGATTTTACCTGATACTTTGATACATATACCAAACTTCAGGGGGTAAAAAGGTTTCTGCATTATCGATGTCGGGCTCTAAATATGCAGGGGGAGGTTCTCGAACTTGTAATTGCAGAGGTTGCTGGTTGTCTTTCCTTAATCTTAAAAATCTATAATAACATAGTTAACGAACATCATAATTATTTTATCTTTTAAATATAAAATAAACTCACTTTTTAGCAAACTTGATAACCATCTGTCGTTTTTTTAACCTTTGTCGTTCTCCCACGGATTTGCCTTGAACTGAGAACGCACGAACCTGATAAATTTGTGCACCAAAAAGTTATAATACATTTTATCAGCTTATTTTTTGGAATGCAATTACCTTGCGGAGCATCTTTCTTCCGTAAAACATTACTTTATCTCGTTTTCTGAATCGCGGTTTATCCGATAAGCCTACTCCAACTAAATTTTTGACTTTATTTACTAAAAACAATAATACAGTATATTAATAGTGAAAATAAAACAGTATGTTTATTTTAGATTGATGGTTTTTCCATACCTTTTCCAGAACTGTAACAATATCTTACAAGAATAAATGTAATAAATATGCATGTTAACAGTAAACTACTGGTTCCAAGCAATGTCTAGAAATCCAATTAAAATTATTACTTTAATTAATAATATTTATTTAGGAAAATTAATATTGCGTTATAACTTATACTGTACTTGAGAATACGAAATAACGCTGATAGCTTCGAAAATATTTGTGAAAAAATCCATCACAGCAGCTTTAGGCACAATTAATTAAATATTCCTTTTTTACCAAACTACATATTTACGTTTGAAACGCGCATTATACATCACAATAGATCTTTGGTAATAACATAATAGACAGAAATAAATAAAATTTAATGAAAAGTGCTTTCAAAATCCAATAGCAACAATAATTTATACGATTCCTACCGATGAATGATGTCAGCGCCTCTCTGCGGTACAAGGTCAAATGAAATGCGGCTCCCGACCCACCGTCATGCCTGGCAATTATTAATTTTAACCGGCTTATTTCTCAATCAATAATGACAGGTTATCCTAACTCATTGGTTTATTTAATGTTCATTATAAAACACTTATTAAAATTATGGTTTTTTAATCATTGTAATGAAATTAATCTCTACTTTTCTTTTTGGGTCGCGACTCACAGTTTGAGAAAGTAAATTGGTTGTTTACTTCCGTTCTGCAATTTAAAAGTTGTTTACATGTGATTTTAATCAATTATTGGCAATAGGTATTTATCGGACAATGAAAATCTCTAAAGGGGATGTTATCATTAATTCTAAGCCGTACGCTTATGTTTTAAATCAAGGTTTAAACGAAATTCGCTGTGGAAATTGTTTATTAAGGTGAGTGAAGCTCCTAACGCCAAGTGGATCGATAATGCATTGAGGGGGATCTAATAAGGGAGATCTACATGTACAAATTATGCTACAGCAGGGTGGATTCAATGTCACGGCGACCATGTACAGCAGTTAGTTATTTAGTAAATCCAGTAACACCAAAATTAATTCAACAAGTTTCCATTATTACATCCCGCTTCTATAAATTCATGCGATCGTCATGCGGCACCCACTGTCTAATTTGACCCTTCTCCCTACTTAGAACTTATAATTACTGTATGTTAAACGTTATATGCTAATGAGCAAACATTGTTTGCTAATAATTATTACCAAACTTGTGACAAATATGCAGCGCTAAAAAATATTTTTATTCAAATTCTTAACACCGGTATTTTTATTTTTTTGCATAGACGGGACGCATTAAAAAGATGTTCCGGTTGCGGATTTGCCCATTTTTGTGATAAAAGGTGTCAGGTAATAATAATATTAACGTTACAGTATCTATCAATTTCTAATGAAATTCGATAAAATGTGGCAATAATTAGTGTAACAAGTATCATTCTGGAAATAATTTTTTTAAATGACCGATTAAATATCAGTTTTATTATTTTTATAGGTTCAAGAAAATAGTTTTTAGGGGGGAAATTAACTAGAATAACAAAGATAAAAATTTAACTGATATGCCCTTGTTTGTAGAAGGATTGAATTACCAGTACCGTTCAATGGAATGATACTGTACGTCGCTGTGTATGTCAACATCTTTGTCAACTTTTTCTTTGATACTGTGTATTTCAGAAGGCATCGTGGACTGATCATAAATTAGAATGTAACAGTTTGAAAAAGGTTCATCCTCGAATTCCACCCCCTCATGTTTTATTAATGGCAAGAATTATTAGAAAACTCAAAGTAGGATTTAACTTTATCTTAAATAATTATTAATTTAATCAAGCGATTTTTGTTTAAAAAGCGAGGATGTACAACCAGCGAAAATATTGGACCTATTTCCAGGCAATTTAGTAACCTTTTATCACGTAAAAAATAGTTTCTAAAAAGTATTTAAAAGATGAAAGTTTATAATTTTTATGAACTAGATGGAGACGAAATTAAAAGCGATTCACATCGCAGTGAAGGATTTATAGCAGCGTATTTTGTTCTCTCGCAATTTTTGGATGAACCTCCTTCTAAAGACGATGTTTTTGAAATTTTTGGAAAAGTGCGCTGTTATTACGTCTATAAATTCGTTTTAATTATTAATTTGTTTTAAAAATTAGATTTTAATTAATTCTGTGTGTATTAGAGATGAATGCAGTTCAATTGCAGCTGGTTTATACCTTGGGTATTATTTCTCCTGGCTACGTGAGAATATTAATGGTGAATCTATTTTTATATTCCAGACCATCGGTGTTCAATCACTCGTGTCAACCGACCGTATTATTTGTTTTTAATGGACCAACGTTAACTGTAAAAAGTCTTGTTGATCTCCCAGATTTTGATCTATCAAAAGTTGGTAAAAATGTTAAAAAATTGTTTAATTAATACATTAATTTTGAAAATTTGTTTTAGTTATTTATAAATTATATCGATTTAACTGCCGTGACGGAAACGAGGAGAAAGCAACTCCAAGAGCAATATTATTTTCACTGCGAGTGTCCAAAGTGCATTAACCCTGATTCTGTAAAATTATAACACTCCCTTTTAATGCATGTTAAACTAAATTTTGCTGTGGTTAATTAGGATATACCAATGACATTAATACTTTGCCAAAATAAAAGTTACAGTCATTCCGTTTGCTTGTCAGGTATTTATCTTGTATTTGTCAGTTTGTGTTTAAGTACAGTAATATAATTAATTATTTTTTCAGATTCTATTTGTTTAAAATGTGGGGAGGAAATAAATTCTCGGATCCGTTTCGAAGCGGATGAAATTTCTAATTTACTAAATAAAATGACTGAAGCCTTGACTACAAAGATTGAGTTGGATATCCTTTAAAAATATATTAAAATGTTTTCTAGGTTCATTTAATTTTCTTAACGGAATATATTTACAGCCAGAAAAAGTTATTGCCGAGTTAGAGCCCTTAGTAAATAATGGAAGGCATTTGTTAGATCCATTGAACATATATTTTATGAAAGCAACTTATGCGGTTTTTGAAGCTTACGAAATTTTAGAAAACTATAATAAAGCCGCAAAATATGGTGTGGAAGTTCTGAATTCCGTTAGGTAAGGATGACTTTTCTCTTAAATTTACTTTTAATTGAATTGGCTATTAAATTTTAGGAATTATTATCATGAACAAGATTACTTAATGTGGCATTTAAAGAGATTAGGTAGAATACACTACGAACTAGGATTATTTAAAGAGGCTTTAAAGTTTTTAATAGAAGTATATGAATTAATATTCAGCAAAATTTTTTTTATTACATGTAGCATTAACATAATTTTTATATATAGTCTTACAAAGGACTTAGATTTTATTATGACGAGAATTCCACTACTCTCCTTCAAATTGCTCAACTGATAAATGATTGTCGCGGACAGATGAAACATTAAAATTTTTTAACAAAATTTTATTCATATTTAAATCTCCACACAAACAGAATTGAAGATCTTAATTCACAAGGCAAAATAACGGTATTTTTCTCTCGAAATCGCATTGCTGCAGGATCGGATCCTTAAAGAATAGTTCATTTTCGGAGAATGAATAATGATGGACCTTTGGTTGGAACTGGTGAACTGCAAACACTTTAACCTTGCAATTAAGAATTAGAAGAGCGCAATCATCGTTTACAAAAGGGTTTTTGAAACATTTAAATTAATATTTACAACTCCAAAAACCTTTGGAAAGACCATAAATTATTTTCCCCCAAAAACTTTACCCTTTTTGCGAAGATGGCGACATCTAATTTAACGTACTTTTTGTAATATAAAAACTTTGTTTAATTCCCTAGTATTATAATTCATCTTTAGCGGAGTCGTCTTCTTCTTCTGTGGGTGGAGGAGCACCGGCTTGTCCTTGATACAACTTGGCAATAATTGGTTGAACAACATCTTCCATCTCTTTCTTTTGTTTCTTAAATTCTTCCGTATCGGCATCTTGGTTGCTGTCTAACCATTTAATCACATTTTCAATAGCAGCTTCGATCTTTTCTTTCTCTTCATCACTCAATTTGGCTCCCAATTTTTCTTTGTCACCTACTTGACTCTTCATCGAATAAGCGTACGATTCCAATTCGTTTTTAGCTTCCACCTTTTCCTTCAACTTTTTGTCCTCATCGGCGAATTTTTCCGCGTCTCTGATCATTCTATCGATATCCTCTGGCGACAGACGGTTCTGGTCGTTTGTGATGGTAATCTTTTCTTTATTTCCAGTGCCCTTATCTTCCGCGGATACTTTAAGAATACCGTTGACATCGATTTCAAAAGTGACTTCGATTTGTGGAACCCCACGAGGGGCGCTTGGAATGCCAGTAAGATCGAATTTTCCCAAAAGATGGTTGTCTTTTGTCATCGGCCGCTCTCCTTCAAATACCTGAATAGTTACGGTGTGTTGGTTATCGGAAGCAGTGGAGAAAATTTGAGATTTCTTTGTTGGAACGACGGTGTTTCTGGGAATGAGTTTGGTAAACACACCTCCGACGGTTTCGATACCCAAAGTCAACGGACATACGTCCAAAAGTAACAGATCACCTATTTCAAATTTTGAAATTAATAAATTTTAAAATCTTAGGAATTTTGAATATATTTACCGGTATCTTCTTCTCCACCAAGAACACCACCTTGAACGGCGGCTCCAACAGCAACAGCCTCATCGGGATTGATACCTCTGGTGGGTTCTTTTCCATTGAAAAACTCTTTAACTAATTGTTGAACTTTAGGAATTCTAGTGGATCCTCCAACTAAGACGATTTCATGAATATCAGTCTTCTTCAGATCGGAGTCTTCTAAAACTTTCTGCACCGGTTTCATGCATGATCGGAAAAGATCCATGTTTAACTCTTCGAATTTGGCTCGGGTTAAAACTTCGGAGAAGTCGTGACCATCGAAGAAGTTATCGATTTCAATGCGAGCGCTGTGACCAGAACTAAGACCTCGTTTCGCCTTTTCAACTTCCCTCCTGAGTTTCTGGACAGCTCGGTTGTCACTTCGGCAATCTTTTCCGGTCTTCTTTTTAAAGATCTTCATGCAATGCTCCATAACTCGCTGATCGAAATCTTCGCCTCCTAAATGAGTGTCTCCGTTAGTGGCCACCACTTCAAAAACTCCGTTATCGATGGTAAGTAGGGAGACATCGAAAGTTCCACCACCCAAATCGAATACTAAAATGTTCTTTTCTCCTTCTTTCTTATCTAAACCGTAGGCGATAGCAGCGGCAGTTCTAAAAATAGAATTGGCAAAAATGAAAAGAAAAGTTTTAAAACAGAACCTATCGATCGGACTTACGGCTCGTTAATGATACGCATGACGACGAGACCGGCGATGGTTCCGGCGTCTTTGGTTGCTTGTCTTTGAGCGTCGTTGAAGTAGGCAGGGACGGTAACAACCGCATGAGTGACTTTCTTACCCAGATACGCCTCCGCAATCTCTTTCATCTTGATCAACACCATAGCAGAGATTTCTTCAGGTGTGAATATTTTTTTACCCGTTTGGGTTGAAACCTCAATATGTGGTTTACTGTTCTTTTCTAAAACCTACAAACGAATTTAAAACCTAAGAACCAATGAATTGAAAAAGCAAAACAGGTAGAACTTGCCGTGAAAGGGAAGAATTTGATATCGGATTGGACCGTGGAATCGCTCCATTCCCTTCCAATAAGACGTTTCACGTCGAAAACAGTATTCTCGGGATTCGAAGTAAGCTGGTTCTTAGCGGGATCTCCGATCAGCCGTTCACCGTCTTCCGTGAATGCCACGTAGGAAGGTGTAATTCGATTTCCCTGATCGTTGGCGATGATTTCAACTCGGCCATTTTTAAATACCCCAACACTAATTATTAAGGTAAGACCCAATTATTAAAACTTTACGTTTTCAATAAGGAATATTATTAGGTAATTTTGAGGGGAAGTGTACAACGAATAGTTCTTGGTACAACCAAAATGGAAGTTCCAATTTTTTTTTTTTTTAGAAAAAAAAATTAATTTACCATGAGTATGTCGTGCCTAAATCAATGCCAATTACAGTGCCCACGCTGTCCTTTTTCTTGTCATCTTCCTTACTGATGACAGACGTGGCAATTAAAGCCACCACCAATAGACTGCTTACTAGTTTCATTTTATCCAAATTAAGTTACCTGAAAACAAATTTAATTAATTAATTTCGGTAATAATTGTTAGAATATTTAATTTAATTTTTTTTTTTTCTTTTCAAAAAAAAAAAAAATGTATTTTGATATCACATATTCGGCGGCATGCCTACCGCTACCGTAATCGGCACCGGTGATCAACACTAAAATTAATCTTAAATTATTTAAACTATTCGTCATTCTTACAAATTAATTAATTAATAACATAAAATTACTGAATATTATTATTTTGAAGTTAAATTAAAATTTTCATGCCGGTAATACGATCTCTTTCGAGAGACACAAATCATATTTTAGAATAAAAATTAATTCTTTTTAGTTCCTTACCTTTTCTTGAAGTTAAATTCAATAATAATAATGAAATTGTGAAGAAATGAAGCCGATTATTACGATCCTCGGTTGATATAAAATATCAAAAAATTTACTACGTTGACAAAATTTGTTCCACTGTGACTTGAATGAGTTTGTAACATGTATGACACTGGCACTGTACGAGCGTTTTAAACATAAGAAGTTGTTCGTGTCAAGCTTTGATTGGTGGATTTTAGACTACATAGTGTTAAGGTGGCGTTTTTTTATTGGTCGGTTCGTTATTATACGTAGCCTTACGAAGGAAGAGCAGTATGGAAACGTGTTCTTGTGTAATAGGCTTTTGGGAGGTTATCAGAGGCCATTAATTACCGCCTCCTGGTGATAAACTTCAGAACTAACTTTTCAAGATGCGTAACCCGCTTATATTTAAAAAAAGAAGTTGAATAAATTAATAAGAAAAGTTTTAAAATACAAATAATTTTTTTAAATAAGTTGCAATTCGAATGTAGAGAATTTTTAATTCTTTAAAATGCAATTATTTGTTTAGGCTAATTGCTTTTTCAAAGTTTTGAATCATTTTATTTTTTCCTTATCTTGGCTTTTCAAGTGTATAATTTTGTAGGCTACTGTGTTAGAATTTCTGGAAAGTTCTACCGGTAGTACTGTACTGTACATGCACTATACTAAAGTTAATGTAGACCTATTTTGTTATCTGTCGTTTTACGTAATAATACTTACTTAAATTTATAAAATTTTAATTTACAAGCTTATTTACGACTTTTTTTTTTTTGAAAGCTATTGCATAGTTACTATGCTATAGTATTTTCATGATATTTTTGACTTCTTTATTAAATATAAAAATTATTTTAATTGGCGTAAAAGGCACCTGTTTTACAATGCACTGTCTTATCTTTTATTTATTTATTGACGTACAGGCCAACACAAACTG
>JAQGAZ010002173.1:0-20023 GCA_034692225.1 Polydesmus complanatus
CCCCCCCCCCCCCCCCCCCCCCCCCCCCCCCCCCCCCCCCCCCCCCCCCCCGCAACAACATAATTTAAGGCAGACTAGCGGAAAATTTATGCTACTGTTGGCGGCCATCTTAAATCAGACGTTGGAGTAGTGCGTTTTGCGGAATAGCGTCGAAAATTTGAATATGGTTGAAAGTAGAGCAAAAAGAAGAAGAAAAAAATTGAGCGGAGTGGGGTGGTAGTGGTGGTGAAAGAGAATGTGCGAGGTAGAATAGGGAAAAAGAGAGGGAAATTGCTGTTATTTTAGAAATATGCGATGTAGCGGTGCAAAAATGATGGCTTTGATGAGAAAGCGAGAGAGCAGCCATTACTGGTTGCCACGGTAACCGACCAATATGCTTTTACGATTGTAAGGTAAACTTTATGCGGCGTGTGGGTATGTGGGTGGGTGGAGAAGCGGAGTGAGTAGGCAGGCGGATTGAGAGTCGTAAATCTTATTGCAATTCTTTGTCAAACCTCTTGCTCTTTTTTTTTTTCTTCTTCACCTTTCGCGAAAATATTTTTCGAAGAAACCCAAATAGGAATGAAGAGAAATTGGAGGGGGTAGTGTAGAAAAGAAAAACGTGTGTCGTTTTCGCTTTAGAAAATAAAAAGTCACTAACTGGAAATTTCATTTGAAATTATTCGGAAGCTGAGGGAATTCGGTTTTTGTAGTTGTTGTTGTTTTTGAAGTTTTTGTAAAATTAATTTTTGAGATGAATTTTATTTTTTTTTTCATTTTTCGTTAAATTGGATAGATTTGTAGCTTGAGAAATCAATTTACCAGGAAAGTGAGTTTTTTTCTTTTTTTTTTGGAAATATACGACAAAATATAATTTTCCAAGTTTTGGAAAATGGCGTTCATCATTTTCTATTTTTTTTTTTCTTCTTCTTTTTCCTATTTGTTGGCAAAAAAGGTGATTGGATGCGTTGGATAAATTGGGTACGGTAACAAAATTTGTAGGTGGATGCTGCCGCTGCGTCGAGTGCAACGTCGTTTGTCGATGTAAAAACAAAGTTACCTGCGAAATAATATCACCAGGAGGCGCTTGCAATTGAGGTGTGTGAGCGCGCTAAAAAAAAAAAAAGATTTTTTTTTTCTTCATTCTCCGAGCTAGCGCGAGTGACTCGCTAGGGGGATGGGGATGGACGACTCTCTTTCGTATATTTGAGATTTCAATGCGCCATCGTTAGTTGCCATGGAAACCTCATAATAGATTCCATTAGTGGGCCACAGAGGAAATGAAGATTTTGACGATGCAAGCGCCATCTAAATTCGAAACTGCGTCACCTATCACCTACCCCCACCCACCCCACTTCTTTTTGCCTATCTCCCTCCCACTCGTGTCAAACGCCCACAATTCTCTCGTTAACCTACAGATTCAACATTTTTACTTTTACACGCGTTTTTCCAAAAACTACACGTGAGGGTCTTTTCTTCCGCCACCCACAAATTCGCTCATGTACATATAAAACGTGCGCGTGTAAGGGGATTGAGGGGGGGTAGTGGGAAGGAGAGGGGAAGGGGCAATAATAGAAAACGAGATATATAAGAAGCGTAATATTGGAAAAGTGGAAAGATATGGCAGACGGTTGTAAATACCGGAAGTCACGGGGAAAAGATGACATCGAGGAGACAGATGGCGATTAAAAAGCTAGGCAGTGGGGGTGGGGAGAGATAAAATGCGTGCGTGGGTGGTTGGTTGGTTGGACGGATGGATGGAAGAAAGATGATGGTAGGGAGGGGTAATTGGACCCCCCACCATCACGGAATGTCAAGATGGAGGCGCTTTTTTTAATATGTAACTATTAGGGGTCTGTTCATTCACGTGACCTTTCTCGCGTGTCTGCTGCTGCTGCTTGTGCAACTCATTCCACCGCACCGCTCCCGCGACTTGTGTGGTCACGTGAGTCAACGTCACATATGGTCACCACCGGCACACACACACACTCACTCGGAGTCCGCAGCAGCAGCAGGTTCCCATCTTCTTATTATTATGCGGTTTACTCTATTAATTCCGTTAAATCCACGTGTTTAAAAGACATGATTTTTCAAGATGTTAAGAGAGGAGAAACACATTGTGCCAATAAATCGTGCAAATGTTTCGAAATACCCGTCACTTTTTTCCTACACTCGTATAATGATGAAGTGGAAGGCGTGTTCCATAAATAACTGTTTATAATCGCTTGAAAATAATAGCGGAGTTTTTTTTTTTTTTAATTAAAAAGTTTTTCGATGTGGCAAAAAAAAAAAAAAAGATGTAGTACCAGTAGAAGAATTCGTAAATAAATAATTTTTTTTTTTGGAGGTAATATTTTGAGTGCCCGTCGGAAGTGACGTTCGCCGGCACTCAATTTAATAGCTGTTTGTAAAAATTCAATTAGCGTTTGTTTAAAATCGGTTTCAAATCGGCTATAGAGTGAGAGAGAGAGCATTATCGGATGGTTAATATTTAAGCATCGTCGTCGTTGATGTTGTTGTAATAGATGAGAGGTGATGGGGGGTATTATACTGTATGTTGTTGTGAAAAGTATAAAAGTAGGAAGGGAGAGAAAGAGAGAACGGAACGTCATCATTCTCAATTACCACAAGTTAAAGCTATTAAATATTTAAACTATTTGCTCATTAATTTGAAGAGCGTTAGAAAACTTTCTCTTTATGATACTGTACTGTATTATGTTTTCGTTATAATATACAGTATGCACAATGCCAAGCAAGGAGAATTGAAAAGCGCGATGAGTACGGAGGAGGATGGGTGACAGGTGAATTGGCGGGTAAATATTGAGCGGAAGTGAGTTGAAATTGATATCGAAATAAGTGTTGCGAGATGGATGCAGCAGCGTCACCTGGCGCGCAACCTTATCTATCTATACGCGATTTCCATACACTCTTCATTTTTATTCGTTCTACCAACATCGATGCTCAGCATGCGGGCTTCAGTGGCGCCATAAATCTCGCTCTCTCTCTAGTGGAAACACACCTGGTTCATGCCTTGACCATGTACCCCTACACACCTATGTTAGTTTTAGTTCAAATAAATAAATTTAAAATGGCGTGGAAGAGAAAGGGAGGGGGGTAATTTTTATTCCGGGGGATTCGTCGATATATCGATCCGATACTATCGATTGATTAACCTAGTAAGCGCATTTTTTTTTCTTTCTTCCTTATTTCGGTTAACGTTCTTGTCGATTTGGTTGGGGGGTGAGAAGAGTCGTAGTGGGCGGAATTGTCATCGTGGATGAGGTTAGTGGGCGGGGCGAAGCGAGGGTGAAAGGGGCGCTCGTTTTTATCGACACCAGCCAACACACAACAACAACAAACAAAACAAATAACACGGGTTAGTGAAAGAAAAAAGAGGAAGAAAAAAAAAATATCAACACGGAATAAGTGAACAATAGGAGCGCTAGCATTTTCCGCTTCTGCGAATTTGTCAATTTGGTCACACTGCAGATGGTTTGTTGGTTGAGTATCCAGCAGCCATTCTAGCTTCGCTCATGACCGGACAAGTTGTATAGGGCCCTAACTAAGCAAGGCGTCACGATATAATCGGAAAAGATGGGGTTGCTATTTTTTTCTTTTTCTTTTTACTTCTCTCTCTTTTTTTTTTTTTGGCTTTTTGTGTTTGGGCATTCAACGAGAACTACTTTTTTAATTACTTTCGCTTCTCTTTAATACGCTTCTTGCGCAGGATTCGTCTTGTGTTTTTTGTTTTTTCTTAGTTTTTTTTTTTATTATTATTTTTTCTGAGCGAGTAAAAGGGGTTTTTATTCGATCTTATTGCGTGAAAAAGAAGACGGGTTTGAAGAAAATTAGAGAATAACGAACGCATCCATTTGTGAATTAACATTTTTTTTTACTACCGGTTTTTTTTTTCTTCTCTCTTTTATTTTTTTGATTTTATTTAGTTTGGTGTACGATGAGAGAAAAGTTTTTTATTTAATTTCGAAATGAAGTTTTTGAGCGGAACCGAAAAAAGAAGATGTTTAATTGATGTGAGTGAAGATGTCTACTCGTGCGAATATGATCACCAATCTACTCGTAATATCCTGTTCTACTAACTAATATTTAACGCATCTAATAGCTGCTGCTTCTTTTTTTTTTTATTGGTTTCGGACTATTTTATGTGAGGCTGGGTTAAACGGGTGGGTGCGTCGACGAATAAAAATTTCGCTAATTTACGCCGTCTTCGTGATGAGGAACTTCTTCACACTTGGCTAAATTTTAAGAATCATTTTTTTTTTAAAAAAAGTTTAGATTAAAATTTTGAAACCAATCTTTCTTTCTAGCCGGAAATTATTTAATATTTGGTGGGAAAATGTGCGCAAAGTGTATACTGTTTTGCCATTCTTGATTATTTATTTGCTTTAGAAATTAATTAACAATTATTTTTAATTGAAAAAAATTTTTTTTTTATACTATCGGGAAATTCGAACGTAGACATTTATTTGTATGTACAGTATAGGGGGAAAATAATAAATAAATATGCATCTTCTTAATCGAAATTAATTTGCGCATCGTCATTAATAATTAACCGAAAGTGTATTTTCTGGAAGAATTAACATTGGGTTCGTAGGAAAACGCGCTCGTTCTATCTATTCTCGCTCACTCCTTTCCCCCACGTACGCGCGCGCGTGTGTTTTAAGGGATTAGGATTCGTTTTAATTAAACGTGTCAGCATTAATTTATGAATGTAAAATAAAAAGAGAGAGAATTTTTTTTTTTTGCAATAAAAGTGTACGCGCGAGTTTGAATTGTGGGTGAACGAGTAGGTCGTAGTCATAACGACGGAATTGGTGTCGAGATGGGAGGGGGGGAACAATCGCTTTTTTTTTCCCCACTGTTCAAGCTTTCGAAAAGGAGGAGGAGAAAGAGAGAGCGGATTGACCGGTGGTCAAGTTAACTTGAATGGACATCGACAGCTTGCATCAACCGCATTCATTTCCTTTCAACTTCCCTCTAAATAAAGCCCAATTTAACGAGGAACGCTAACTTCCTCCTCCTCGCCCCCTCACCTTTCTTTCTCTCACTCTCTTCCGGTTGCTATGGAAACGCCGTTACATCACCTTGAGAAGGAGAGAAATTTACCTTCCTTCCCAAATTCCATTACATTTCGATAGATGTACGTGCGTGCACGTACGGGAATGCGCCAACACGAGCGCGTAATTCCCATGGCGACTGAAAGATGGCGCTCGTCTACATTTTCTAGCTAAATAGTTTAATAGAAGATTTTTTTTTTTTTTGTGGAAATTGGTTCTTGTATAAAAGGTACAAAAGAGGAGCCGGTTCTCTCAGTCAATGAAAATGATGAAGGGAAAAGTAGGAAAAATGCAGGTGAAGGAATAAAAATGGGGAAGAGAGAGATTGGGGGGGATGGCGGAGGTGTCCATGGCAACCATGGAGAGTAGTGAAAGTCCATCGATACATATCTTTTGTACTTTTAAAGAAAATAATAATAATAAAAAGAAAGCGTTAGTAGAGAAGGGGGGGGGGGGGAGGGCATTGAAAGAGTTGGTGTAAAAGGGCACCGAAATGTGTTTGGCCCCTTTCAAAGACGATTGAAGTGGGTGGGTTGGGTTTTTGGATTTATCTTTCTCTCCCTCTATCGGAATTGGGAATAGTAGAGCATTGTCGCGCGCTTGGTTCCAAATCCTAACACAAACCGCCACTCTTATTTATTTATATGTGTTTTTAAAACGCGAAGGCGAAAGAATAGGCGTGGGTGTGAGGGGAGGGATGGAGAGATGGAGAAAGAAAGGGGATTGAGGTGTATATGAGCATTTTAAGATTTGCTCCGAGATGTGTATCGATATCCTCATAAAAGCTCAACTGTTTTCTCAACTCTCGCTCTCTCTCTCTCTCTCGTTTCTACCGTATCTCACTCGTGCCAACTAAAGGAGCGTTAGGAGCAACAGCCACAGCGCCGTTGCCGTCGATATTTTATATGGGAGTCGATAAATCACCTACAAATGTTTAAACTAAGCCGTCTAAAATAGCCGAATTTAAACAGGAAAAAAGAAAAAGCTGAACGATACTAGCAGCAATCTTCTTCGCCATCTACTGAGGCTTAAGGCGCGATCGCACGAGAAAATGCTATTTTCTCGCTAACACTGTTTATTCTAAAAAGGTTCAGATAGTAGAGGTTAAGGGGCGCAAGCTCTCAATATACAGTAAACATTTTTATGTAATTTTTAAAATTTTGATCGCCTTTAAAGTTTTCATACGGTAGAAAAAATGAATTGTTTGGATGCTCTAACGTTGTTTATCTTTTAAAATCGTATTAAAGTGTGGATGATGCTGAAATGTAAATTAGGTTTGTGAGCGATGTGAAAAGTTCAATCTATTTCGCCTCCTGATAACGTCATCGGAGCAGCAGCAGCAGAAGCGATTATTGTTTGTCTGCGCGCTATCTTAATATTCTACGGTTGGTTCTCCGTTCGACGCCGCGGAGGAATTGAATATTTGAGAAGAAGATGTAATCGGAGCTAACGAATGACGGAGGTTGAGAGACGGTCTCATCAATTACCTGTATTTTATTGTCCGATTGACTAATTGGCTGTCATCGATGATCCGTTTTCTTTGCTCTGAGCCTCTCTCTCTCTCTCCCTACCTTTAGTTTCCCGTGTTTACTTATCCTTTTCTCTCCCACCCCATCCCCCACAGTTGGAGTGGATGTCCGTAAGTGACATGGGTTAATTAACGAGGCGGATGAGACTGAGGGGGTTGGGGTGGGTGGATGGAGGTGTAGCTGACCTTTCAACCGGAGTTCGTCAGGTGGAAAAACGATACGCTCCTTTTCGCCATCATCATTCATCTCTCACAATAAGAACTAATCAAATAGATGTGTGTGCGTATTGAAGCCAGTCGGCGTGTCTATCTGTCTACCAGCGTTTTCTTCTTTTCTCACCGATCGACGTCATCGTGACGTCATCTTTCTTCCGCTTCACGTGTTGATTTTTCGGATTATCTTTTCTTTTTCTTTTTTTTTTTTTCGGGAGTTTTCTTTCGTTCCGTTTTTATTGTTTTTTCTCGTTTGTTGATTACGTGGGATTTTCGTTAGGTTATTCACGTAGCTAAAGTCGTCGACGAAAAGCTAATTGAAGTAATTGCCATAACGTCACCTGAGCTTAATAATTAACTGCCTTTTTTTCTATTTTATTTTTTGTTGGCTTTTATTAATCTCCGCTCGGAACACGCGTTGGCTCATGGAAGATGATGTTGCTTTTGGCTACCGGTGGGTTGGTTGGTCGTAAGAAGCCGCGTGAGAAGGGAAATTCAATTGGAAAGAGAGAGAGAGAAAAAAAAAGTTTCATACCTGTTATTAACTACTAAAGGTCGAATTACTAACTAACAGCTTCCTCAAAGATGGCCACCGCATGGGAACGCGTTTTGATGGACTTTTTTAAGTAGACATTAATCGAACTTAAATATGTTTTTCACACACTCATCGCAATTTTATTACAGTATACAGTATTATCATTTTAATTTTTATCACGCTTTTCGCACATGTAGATCGACTTTAAAAATTTTTTTGAATTGAAAAATAATAAGAATAATATCGAGAATTACGGTAATTTTAATTAAATCTTTATGGAAAATAAAAATTGGGAGGTCGTAGTTTATGAACGTTCTCTTTATTGATGAGTTGCGCAAATTAAGCTAGTATTTTATTTTCTTTCTTTCTATTGGTAACTGCTGCTGCGGTTGATCGTTTCGTGTTGTCGTTCAAAAATCGAGATTAACTAAATAACTGAAAACACTTAATTTTTCGGCGAAACGTGCCATTTGAACAATCGGTGAGGCTTCGTCGATCGATACTTTTTCTCTCTCTCTCTCTCTCTCTTGTGTTTCTCTCCGCGGTCAATCGATCGGAAGAAGTTTATTGTTGATTTATGTAATTATCTTTATGGGAAAATGAGAGGTGGAAGTGGAGAGGGGGGTGGGGGGAGTTAAGCGTTTGGCCAAACTAGGGTTTGATCGATCAGGGGGTTTCACCATAGAGAGATTAACCCTGGAGGTAAAGCTGGGATGACACACGGCGTGACGTCAGAAGGGCTATAAAATAGATAGGATACTGTATTTGACCGGATTAGTTTTTGTTTTTTTGCCGCCTTGCCAATTAAAGTTGTTGAGGTGATGTGTGGGGGTTAAGTTAACAAAGGGTTGTTGCTTTTTTTGTTTGCAAACATTCGTAATAATGGATAATATTTTTACACGCCATTTTGGGTTGTGCAGAGTGAAAAAAAAAATATATATTTTTTTTTTTGGACGGAAAGTTTTGGCTAATTAGTGATGATCACATTTCACGTGCTGGTTTTTATTTATTTTTTGTTGATGGATACTTTGTAAATAGCGCGAAATCGATCGATAAACGTGTGTGCGCGGATGTAGGCCAAACGCTAGGTTCCCGTAGGATCGAGTGGGAGAGGAGATTCTAGTCAGTAGAACCGCTGCAGGCGTAGATTTTTGCGGGCCCCAGAACGAAACCCAACGCTCTCAGCCCCCGTACATTCAAAAATGAGGTAAATTCGTCAATTTTTTGTAGTTTAAGGAGGTTAAAGTTAGCTTAAATGGAATTTTAGGGAGTAAAAAATCGTTCAAATGAAGTTTTAGGAAGCAAACACTCGCATAAATGGACTTTTTTGAGAGTGAGCATTTGCTTAAATGGAGTTTTAGAATGTAAACTCTCGCACACCAGAGTAAACAGTCGCGTAAATGAAGTTTTAGGAAGACTGAATTTTGCTAATTTTAGCTAATTTTAGCTAATTTTTAAGTTTGCCTTTGGTTGAATTTCACATTTGGAGCTTAAATTTCGCTAACTCGTACTTTTCCATGAGGCCTCGTCAATCCTCCAACCCGGCTCTGCTTGGCAGCCATGTTGATGGAGAGAGAAAGAAAGAGGAAGTTAAATATTCAAGCTATACGTGTCGTTATTAAATCGGAAGGAAAAGAAAAATAAAAGTAATAGCGCGTGTTTTGTGCGTGAAGGCTATTGATCGACTGGGTTTTACAGGTGCTCGAACGCGCGTTTTTTTTTTTTTCCCTTCCCTCGTTTTTCCAATGAAAGATAATGTTAGTAAAGGACAATCGAATGTGTAAGCGAATAGATGGATACACTACATGCAAAACGACTTTTTCGCGTTCCAAATTGCTGCACGCACTTCCACTAATGAAGTCATTTCAATGTTCAGTTCCGCACTCGTACAAAACCGCGTTAGCTGTAGACGACGAGATTTTTTTTTTTTTTTGCACGCGTTTTAAAGATTTATTTATACATTTTTTTTTTGGTACATGTAGTTGTTTTCAATATTTAGTTGATTTTTTTTTCTTTCGTTCGTTAATTGAGCTGACCTTTTCTGAGTCACACACGAGCGCGCGTTTTGCGTTAATTATTCCAATAACGGGTAGACGAGACTTTTATGTAATGAACGGGTTGACGACGATATTTTTCGTTCGTTACGCTATTTAAATTTTTCTTTCCTCCCCCCCCCCCCCCCTCTCTCTCTCTAAAAGCGCGTGTCACTTATCAAAAATGCTTGTACCGTGTGCCACTTACCAAACATATCGAGACATTAAAAATGCATGGGATGTTTTGATGGCGGAATTTGCACCCGTCACATCGAATTTATACATACACATAACTCGAGTAGCAAAAGATAATATTAACGTCTTTAATCGCTAACCGGAATGCAAATATATGCGCAAGGTAATAGAGCAAACGGAAGTGCAAAAAAATAAAATAAAAATCAACAAAGCGTCGCTCGGAGAATTGAATCGATAAATACAGTAGTAAAACACGCTAATTATTATTTGTTTGTTTTTTTTTGTTAAGAGAGAAAAAAAAATTGTATTGGAAAGTAAATCAAACAATTATTAATATTAAGAGTACATTATAGAAATTTATTTTATTTTATTTTTTTCCATCTTCAAATTCTTTATTAAAGAAAAATTAAGATTTATTTGACGGTTTGAAGAATGAGAAATAGTCATCGATGGAAGATGTTGAAACGGCGTTGGAGGTTAATTAATTAGAGTTTGCGTCAAGTGTATCGTATCGGAGTCGATAGGACGAAGGGAGTTATAATTTAGTGGAAAACGGCGAGTGAAGATGTTCTCTCGAGGATGAAGCTAACTGCTCCGAGAAAAAGATTTGGGAGGAAGAGGGGGGATGAAAGTTGAGGCGATGCAAAAATAAAGTCTTCAAGACGTGTAAAATGGAGGAGACGTTGTTAATTCCTAGGAGACTGCGCGTCTTCCATTGCGCAAAAATCGACTAAGACAAAAGACTTAAGAGTAGATGAAGAAATTTTTTTTTGTTTGCCAGCTCCCGAGATGTAAAATATATTATAGCAGGAATTAAACTGCTGAATACGAGGGGTGAAACTCTCTCTCTCGTACGGTGGCAGCAGCAGGCACCGCAATCAATTTTCTCTCAACAAAACCTGGAATAAGATGTTATAATCGGTTTTGATTGATAGTCCTTACCTTCCCCACTTGCACTCTCACTTTCCCTATCTAACATGTTGGCTTTAACTGCAATATTAAAATTCGATACTTATGCCAGGTTTTATGGACGACTTTTTAGCTCAAACAAGAGTTAAATTTTAACACTAGGTGCAGCGTTTGCTAACTGCTGAAACTTTCAAATTCAGCCAGTTTTTAGATATACGGTACGTTACTCGGGGCAAATGATTTCGTAATGTATCTTGCCCTGAAAATTGTAAGCGCGAAAATGTAGCTGCATGTCTCTTTAGCATGGGTTTCAAGCTGAAAACTCCATCAGAGAACCAGACTTTAGAGCGAATTGATCTCTATTGTTCTGTATGGATATTTTTAAGGAAGTTGACGACGCATTTCGTTATACCGGGTTCCATGGTGAAAATCCGCTTTATTGACTTTTTAAGCGCGCGTGATGTTTAGTTCAGAATTAAGAGAGAGAAGGGCGACGCTATTTTCAATCTTGAGTGTTTAATTAATCGATTAATTAATCTAAATGAGCTATGGGAAAGTGGGAGGGGCTAACTGTTAAACGCCGTTCGCGCTCTCTTTCTGTCTATCCCTCTTCGCCGTTAATTAACATTATTAATTACTGTTGTATTAACGGGTTTTTTTTTAATTTTTACGTTTGATAATGAAAAAACGTTTTTTTTTAACGGATTAAGTCAACTTCATCTGTTATTTATCACTTCACACGAACGGGGAAAGCGTGACGTAGAGGTTAATCAACCCCGGTGCTAAAATGAACGCAGGAATATAGTAATATTTTCGTCACTACCGGATTTATAAATCTGGATTAAGCGGCTAAATCTCGCTTTATAGTGTTGCAAAGATCGGGGAGCAAGATGAAAGTGCATTATTATTTTGATCCGCAAAACAGATTTAGTCGCATGATATAACAAACTGAGATCAAGATCTCCGATTCGGATTCCTAGTTGAAAGCTGTCGGGATCGGAGTACAGGCACAGTATTTCTGAAGGAATGGAAGAAAAAAAAAATGTTGGGTAATTAAAAAATTATTGTTGAGGGGGAGACTTTAATGTGACGTGTGGAGACGGCTTGAAAATTATTCTTTTTTTGTGCGTGTACGAGTTCCCCGGTCGACGGCAGCAACAACTAAGTTTGAACAATGAATAAAGAACATAAAAATCATAAAAAAAAAAAAAAAAAATGGTGAAGACTTCACAATAACAATGGTGGAAGGCGATTGGAGCTTGCCATCTCTACCCTCGTTCTCCCTTGGGCGACAGTCGATTGGTGTCTTGGTCGGGGTTTCTTCCACCTACTATACCCCTATCCCTAGTCGAACCTTCACGCAACGGAGTCATGACCTTTCACAAAAAGTCATTTATACTACCTCTCCCTATCTCTCGGCAGAAGTGATTAGAGGAACCCGAGCGGCGGAGGTGGGTAAAAGTGGGGGATAAGAGACAAGCGATGAGAATTGCGTGCGTAACTATTTCCCTCCTCTCCCCCCTCTCATCTTCACTTCCGCCAGAGGGCGCTTAGTCGTGGTTATGCAAGTTTTATTTAGTAGAAACGTAATTTCGCGTCTCTTTTTATTGGATATATATAATAATATAATATATATATTTTTTAATTTATGATAATCGTCGATGGCATTTACGCTCCGTAGCGCGCCAAACGATCGTATCCGATTGCCATGTGTAGCGATGTAATAGCAGACGCCTATCCCTTACGAATACTGTATCATTGTATAGCAATTAAGAGCGTTGTTGTTGTTGTTGCGGATGCCATGCTCCATCACCCGTACGAGAGATTCCTTTGGAAATGAAATAAAAAATGATCGTCTTTTTCCGAGAGAAAAAAGTGAATGTGTAAGAATTGTGTGTGTGGGGGGCTGGGTGATATAAATTATTAATTTTTATGACTTTTTAAGGCAAGTCGGAGGTGGGAGGGGGGTATTAAAAGTATTGTAATTGCGATCGCGTGATGCGACGTTCTAGCCTTAAGCTTTTTTTTTTTCTTTCTTTTTTTTTTTTTGGAGATTGTAAAAATGCTTTGACAGACGCGAACATGAGCGAGCCAAAGCTTTTTATTATGTATACGGTTTTGTTGTTTATATTATAATATATATATTTTTTATACAGTATTATGTATTGGCCCGTCGTAAGTAAGAGTCTGTGTGCGTTTTCATAAAATGATAAAAGAATCGAACCGGTGATAATAATGTTGAGAACATGCAGGAAACACAGCGGATTGATAATGGCGTTTCTGCAGGCCAAAATGGGGGCGCCGCTAACACTAACACGGTTTACTTTCATAGGGAAACAAACATTTTTATAATCTGAGGTTTATTTCTCGATATTTGGATGATTTTTTTTTTTTTTGTTTTCCCCAACCCCCAGTTTTTGTTGGAAACGACAGGTGGCGCGGTTAGAACAATAATTAAAAATAAATAAAAAAAAACACTTCTTGTTAAAAAATGTTTTTGCAGTTTTCTTGCCGCTTTAACCGGATTTACCTAGTTTTCGAGATTTGATTAAACTAAAACGTTGTTTCTCCCCCTTCCTCTTCGTACACGTATTCGTAAATTGGTCAATTTTTTTTTTTTGGTAGTTTCTGAAAAAAAAAAAAATAATATGAAAAAGCTGTGGCAGTGGATCAACCAGCTTAAGAGTATGTTTAAATTTGTAACCTTACATAAACGTTGACCTCAAATGAGAGACCCCTAGCAGTGGTGGCGGTAGTAGCAGTGAAGGAAGAGAGAAATTAAGCAACGGGGCATTTTTCTTTATTCTTCTTTTTTTTTTTCACTGGCAACAAACCCAATGAGAGATAGAAGTAAAGAATAAAAAGGAAAGGAAGAAGATAAAAAAAAAAAAAATCGTCCCTAAAATTCCTTTGTTGGGAGCAACACATAAACACAGGAGAGAGGTTTTTTTTTTTTTTTAAAAAAAAAAGCGTTTTGTTCTGTTTGCCTCTTTATCACTATCAGTTATGGAAGCAAAAATGGCTGCCAAAGCGCTCCCTCTGGTGGTGGTTGGTAGTCGTAGTAGTAGTGGAGGATAGGGAGAGAGAGAGGAACAGCGGCATCTCGTTAACTATTCCGATCACGTGATCATCTTTCTTCCCTCTCATCCATGTTTTGAATAAAACATATCCCTCGTCTTTTTTTTTTCTTCTTCTTCTTCTCCTTTCTTTCGTCTCTTTTATTTTTACTGGATGATGATGATGGCGTTAGTAGCAGTAGTGAAGATGAAGATGATGACGATAGTTTTTCTTTTTTTTTTCTTTCTCTCTCTGGGTTTTTTATATATATTTTATTTTACTACTGTTTTTCCCGAATGAGGAGGACCCGTGCTTTAAAACGAGTACTGCCACCTACTACCGGCCATCGTAAAATATATTTTCAATGCCGATGCATATAACATCCCCCTTATACACAGTGTACACGGATGGAGTTTTGTCTTTTTTTTTTTTTTTTACTTTTTCTCAACACCATAATATACTATTTATTGAGTCGGTTGAAGATGGAGCCACCGTGGTTCCGAGAGAAGGAGAGAATCCATCCTCTTATTTGTTACTCGTTTCTTCAAGATTTACTGTTGCTAGAATAGGTAGAAGATAAAATAAGAGAGAGAGGGATAAAAGTATGTGCGTGTGTGTATATAGCCAAGTAGGGGATAGTGTTAAGGGTAGTGAGTGTGTGTGTGTGTGTGTAGGGTAATTGTCTTATTTGAACCGGGTGTGTCGTAAATAAAACTGCCTATCTCGCTTTTCCAACCTTTAAAAACTTTTTTTTTCTTTTCTTTTGCCTTTTGCTTTGTCATTTATTTATAACTCTGGCACTCGTTTAAAATGCAAAATGGATACCTTTAGGAGTGTAGGGGTGGGGGTGTGTATGATGGATTTGTAGCGTAATGCTTACCTAGGACCCCCTTACGCTCTCTATACGTGTGTGTGTTGACGAAGGGTGTCAAAGCTATTTCTTCCGCCTATCTTATTTTTTTTTATTAGTATACCTTCCTTACTTTCCTCCACCCACTCGAGCCGTTTAAGATGGGGATCTGAGGCTGGGCTATTTTAAATCCGGCGTATATTAGGCTGATGGATTTTATTTATGAGGGTTATTTACCGAAATAATTTATTTGCGTTATTAAAAATCAATTCGCATTTTTTTTATGAACTTTTTTTTTTTCTTTCTTTATTGTTTATTATATTATTTATTTATATATATTTTGGGGGCGGTGGATGATAATTTACGGATTTGAGATGACGATAACCTTAGTTTAATGGGCTGCCACGCAACGTGCTTGCACTTTAAGAATAAAATATAATCGGGTTTATTTAAAAAAGCAAAATTGTATATTTATTTCTTATAAAAATGTGAAGATTGTGATCTTTAATAGCAAAAAAAAAAAAAAAATTATTATTACCGGTATTATAAATAATTCATCTCGTAATAACAATTATTTTTTTTATATTTTGTGGAATAAAAACGTAAATACGGCAAGAAATAATAGAATATTTTGGTTTGTTCGTTATCGAAGCTCGCACGTCCATTAAATAGTTTGAAGTACGAGGCAGCGGATTCGAATTTGCATTCAAAAGAGTTTGTGTGTTAATAAAAAAAAACAAAACAAAAAAAAAAGTTGGCATGTTGCGCTTGTTGCCTTAATCTTCCTAGTGGATCTCTTATTTGACAGTGCGAGGATGAGTTTTGATGGACCACCCTAGCTCTCAGTCCTCGGGTATACCCTTTCGATCGGAGAGAGGGGATGGGAAAAGAGATGATTGTGGCGATTGCGAGGCGGAGTTCGCCACTCGCGGGGACTATCTCAGGTGTACTGAAAAAGATGGAGGGAGAAAAAGAGCTAAAATGTCGTTTTTCCCGGCGTTGGATAAACCGGTGTGGGTAGCATTTAACGTATAGATGGTGGCTCGAGATGCATTTCAAATAAGTTAGGAATATTTAAAAAAAAAAAAATGTACATTCATACGTATTTATTTATTTTTCTCTTTACGTTGTTTAGTAAATTGTCGCGATGATTATCGGGACAATTTCTCTCTTTTTTTTCTCCTCTTCGACCGAGGATTTTAATTCCGCAGTCGACGTGGAGGATTATTTATTTGATTTTTTTTTGGTTAGGTGTGTCAGAGGTCAACGGTAGGGGTGCCCAGCAGTATTTTTTTGAATAATTTTTTATTTGCGGCCGATTTGCAAGCCACGGGTGGCGTTGCTGACACAAACGTAGGCGTCGCCATTCGCTCTCTCTCTCTCCGGTTCGTTCGGTTACTACGTAGAAACAACCCGAAACTTGATAGATAGGGGGAGAAATTTATGAGTTTTATTATTAACATTTTTTTTTTGTTTACTAAATAGTCTATTTAAGCTAATTTGTTGGTTTTAATTGAACGGGGGAGGATGGGGGTGGGTCGGATTGTGTTGTCTTTTCGGTGCGTAATCGGTTGGGTTCGCCTTGGAAATTGTTAGTTATGGACGGAGCCAATTAAACTGGAGCGCGCGCATGAAAATGCATGCGGCTTTAACAAGCGGTTGTTACGTTGATTATTGGTCGACGTAAATTTTTGCGCCCTTTCGATGTAAAAGGCAAAGGGGTGAAGGGGGGAGGAAATGAAAACGAGTGAAAAATTGCATCGGCTGCTGTTGCCTCAATTACCCCCGCATTTTGCCTACCGTACTGATTATCCGAGGCGATGGCGATTAAGCGTGGTTAATGGCGATTAACCAAGACGCCCTCGAACGTTAATTCTACCAACTATCATCGCTGCTTACTATATTTGGGATATGATGATTATTTCGCAGGGAAGATCGAGCGAGAAAAAAAATACTGTATACGAGTATAAATATATATTATATTTTTTTCTTTTTCCGCTGGCTCGAGGATTGAATTTCCCGCAATCTGACTTTTGGCGTTCATCGATTTTTGATCCTTTATCTCAACGACGTAACCTCGGCGTATATATATAGCGTAACAACCTTACGTGACTTCTCTCTCTCTCGAGCAGCGCGCATAAATGTATCTCGTTCGGGCGTCATAATTAATGCATTAATTTCGAGAAGCGAATGCGGAGATATATATTGTATATATCCACGATGAACGGAAAAAACACGAACTACAGCACGAAAATACTAAATACCAAATGTTTTGAGACCAAAACTATTTTAATCTACACTGTACTATAATCGAAACTATTTTTTACTACCAGTATTTATGAGCTGTAGCCTACCAGTGACGTCGCAGTGCAGACACAGGATACATTTTAAACCGATGCAGCAACAGTGCATAGCGAGTGTGCTTGCTGAGTGTGTTGAGGCTGAGTGAGAAGACATTTGGAACACAGACACACACACACACACAGTATTAATAACAAATAAAATGATGATAAATGTGCTTATTCATGATCATTAAATTGAAATTTCCACAATTATTTCTTAAAATGAGCGAATTATTCCACTGAGATTATTGCAGTTACCGGTAATTAAAATGGTTCGCTTTTTTCTCGTTCACCGTGTTTCTTGGTCCTATATAATTCTACGGATATGGGTGGTGCGCATGCGCGATTGGAAGGTTAATTCCGTGGAAAAGGTTCAAAAGGTGCGGGCGGACGATGTTGCAGTAGTGATGGTAGCGTAATTCGTTCGTCGCACTAAGTTTCTTCCACTCCTCTCCCCTACCACCACCAAATTTAATTTACGACCTTAATTTGGAACCCGTCTTTTATGGAAGCGGGGAAATGACGTCACTGGGTCCGAGCCGACTGTTACAGTAGATGAGAGGGTTGTGATGGGATGGTGGTGGAGGGGGGGGGGGAGGATGAAAAAGGGGAAGGGGATTTAAAAGAGAGATTTGGGGTAGATGGGTTTAAAGCCACCTGTAAATCTTCTTTGCCAATTATTTTTAGAGTGCGAGTCGAGCGGCTATTATTCTCCAGTCAAAGCGGAAGTGAAGTTGCTACTAGCGTTTTTTTTTTAGCCATTTGTGTTTGGGATTGTGTTTTAATACGATGTGTGTTGTTGGTTAGCAGACGCGGGATTTAATTACAAAAGGATGCTTGTTTTTGTTGTTGTGTTTTTCTCTCTCTCTCTCTCTCTCTCTCCCCCCCCCCCCCCTCCCCTTTCTCAGTCAGTATAAAGCCCCTGTCTAGCAATTATTTATTTTTTTTTTGGGCGCGAAGCATCGGCCATTGTTTGACCTGAGAATTAAGAGATTTAACAATTCTCCACCAATGACTTTCGATCAAGGAATTACAAACTCGCGACTTATTATCTCTCTCTCTCTCTCTCTCCCCGGTTTTTTAATTGGAAAAATACAGTTACTTTGTCTGCTGCTCCTACTATTCAGGATGAACGGTTATTTATTTTTTTCTTTCTTTCTCCTAAACGCTTCCTAGTGACGTAATCTAGCGGTAGTGTGAATACTGCCGAACAAACTCATTTATCTAGCTCCAACCTATTTAAATATTTGAAAATGCGCGCAATTAATGTCTCATTATTAATGCATAAGTGTTTGCTTAAATATTCGGGGCGATTTTTTTTTTTTGTTGTAGCAAATTTGTTGTAGTACATTGAGTGAGGTGGTTGGATGACGACATAATTGTTTGGTGATGTCATCGATTTTGATTCGTAATGAGCGGAGTCTCAGTGCGACTGTGTTTTCCGGAGAGGGGGGTGTTGAGGGTGCTGGGGGGGGGGGGAAGAACTTTTTTTTGTTGTTGTTGTTAAGCTGCTTATAAGGATTTAATAGAGGAGAAAGGAAAAGATTTTGGCTTCTTTTTTTTTCTCACGCGAGAGGGCGCTGCTGCTTCTTAGTTCACTGTCTCTTCCTACTAGACTTCACATGAGCTTTTCTTTTCCTTTTTTTTTTTTATTCTGTCTTTGGATAAGAAAAAAGTGCAGTTTATAAATCTATACGAGAATGTTCGGGGGATGTTGGGAATAACTACTGTACTATAGTAAACGGGAGGATATTCCCTACGTCTAACTATTGGAAACAAGATGGTGGTTGCGAGCAGCCATTTTTAATCTGAGCTTTTTCTTCTTGGCTGTTTCTTTTGTCTCATTTTCTTCCATTTGCCCTTAGTTTGCCCTTCGTTTAGTAATTTCAAATCGGTTTTCCCACTTTCGATGTCAATTTTCCTTCTTTTTTTTTTTCTTTTTGTTTTTTAAGCCTCAATATCGATTCTATTGTTTTTGGGTACGCCATCTTTACTTTTAGAATTATTGCTAAGAAAAAAAGGAAATGGCTTTTATATTTTTATTGTATTTTTCATTAATAGATTATTTTTTTTTGTTTATTTCGTTATCTATTTTTTTTTCCAATTTTCATTCGTTTTTTATTATTATTTTTTGGAGAATAAAGTTTTTTTTAGTCTTTTGTCAATTTTGAATAATTGAATTGAATTATAGGGAGGGGGGGGGGGATGAAAGTGGTTCCCATGTGTTTGCGGTACGAGCACCTGCTCACATTCAACAAATGAAACTCTCTCTCTACTTCACCAAAATATTCTCATCATCATCTCTCATGCCATTTACCAACCTTTTATTTATTTTCACAAATATTTCCTGAATGTTTCTTTCTCTGTCTCCTCTGTTTTCTAGCTGGCAAAAGACATCCCGGCAATGATAGGCAAATAGAAAAAAAAGAGAGGAAAAAAAAAAGGAAGAGAAAAAGAATATTATCACATTTGCATTTTTACTTCTCATTTTTGCTGTCGTCTGCTGGAATATTTTTACGACGAGCTATTTTTTTAAATCGTCGTAAAATAGAGATGCGTTTTGTTGGGTAACGTAATTGTCAATGCGTTGCGATATAATACGAAAAAGAAAATGTTTTTTTTTTTTTTTTGGTGTGAGTGAAGAGAAAAAGGGCGGGTGAGAAGGAGGGCTCATCGTCTTCTCATTTTTACACAATACGAATCGTTTTGACAACCAATTTGAATAAGTTTATTACCGACATACCGCGCCTGCGCACATCCAGAAAGCTTCACAATATCATTCTCGCTCTTTTTTTTTTAAGACGAAAAACAACGTAAATATTATTGCATTTCAAATGTTTTTTTTTTTGGTTAATCATAAAATTATTACTTTTATTCAACACGTGGTTTATTTTTTTCTCCCCTTTTTCTTTTTTGTTTATGATTAACTCGTAATTAATTATTAATTTTTTTTCTCTCTCTCTCTCTCTTTATTGAAATAGTTGAGTGTTAGTGTTAACCGCGGGGTGTATGAATGGGATTGAAGTGGAGTTTTATTGAAATAAAATGGCTGTTACTGCTGCTGATGGGAGGGGAGGACAAAATATGAGTGCGAACTAATTTAAGAGCGAAAATAAATGTCACAAATGAAAATGGGTGATGTTTAAGTCGCTCAAATCACTTTTAAATAGTTATATAGAGAAGAGTGTGGAATGGGAAAGAGACATTTTTTTTGTTGCGTACTCGTATTATTGATTGGAATTTAAGATGAAAGTTGAATAGTGTTTGAGTAAAGAGTGTGGATGGGGGGGGGGGGGGATGATTACGT
>JAQGAZ010002174.1:0-19994 GCA_034692225.1 Polydesmus complanatus
TACCATAAAATAATAAGGCTAGTTTTGAAAGTTTTCAAACGAAAAAAACGATATTTAGCCTACTCGATGTATTTTTTTTAAATTATTTAATGCTTTAATCAAATTTTAACTACAGTATGACTAAGATTTTCAGTCTATAAAATTACATTTCATGCTCTATACACTGTAAATAAAATTTCTACATCATAATCTTACATCAATAAATGATTTTTTTTTTTTTAAAAACTTTCCAAATAATCAGATTAATACTTTCTTTTTTTCTTTAATGCCAAACGTCGATCCATCTTGAATTCCTAACCAGTCCAAGTCGGAAGAGATAGAAAGTGTTGTTGGATTGGAGTGATTCTTGGTCGTAAGCCTGAATGGTCAAGTTTTTCTCTCTCCACGAAACATCGCACCAAAACAGACCGTTTCCCCACAGACCAGGATAGAAATAAAAAGCGAATTCTTCCAGAGGTTTGAGAATCGTGGGATACATTCGCTGATCGCCCAAAGCGTGGAATTCCGATTTGCAAAAGATGTCCACGGGCGAACTGAGCGCGTTCCTCACTTGAATCAATGGATCTCCTTGCGAGGCGTTGGTCAATTTCTCTATAGCGGTTCTGTCTAAAAAAATGGATATTGAACCCATTAAAAGCACTTATTTAAAAATGTTTAAAAATAAAAATATTAATTACTTGTCCAGTTGATAACGCGGTACGCAACGTATCTCGTATGTTCTGGACGCGCTGGATGAGCTTCTACGGATGTGGTTAAGATAATTATTAGCGAGCAGAGTCCCAGCCCCAAAAATGCGACTTTGTTAAGACCAATCATGATTGTGGATTATGCAAATCGTTTCAATTATAACTGCTTTTATAAGAATCTTTCGAGCACTGAAGATGACATATAAATGCCAAGTTTATTATATTAAAGCGGCTTAAACAATCATCTTTTGTCAACATTCTAAATTAATTTAAGAGATAAGGTTTTCCGAGAATTTTATTTATAAGATTTAATGTCTTCTGAGAAATTTCTTCCATAATCATAATACCGGTAGTTTAAAGAATAAGCCAATTAATATGGCAAAAAATAAAAAATGCGATATGATTAAATTAATTGCACTTGAATTTAAGGTAAAATAAAAACCACCTTAAAAATAATAATTTTATAATTAGCTATTAAACAGTTTTGCTCAATTTTTTTTTGGGGGATATAACCTATAATTAGCATATTATAATTTATAAATTTTAATAACTATTATTAATATTTATTACATAATGAAAACTAAATGGATAAACATATAAATAATTCTTAAATCAATAGTTTTGCGATGTATTATATAACTTTAAAAGCTTGGAATTACCTGTAAGATATTTAAGCCAAAACAATTATTGAATTACCTTTCATGCTGACTAGGGCTTAAAAAAAAGATAGTAAAAGTAGCTTATATTTTCTTGGAAGCGCTTCTTATTAATTTTAATAAGTCGTGGATTTTGGGATTTGAAAACAAACAATGTTACCGGTATACTGTATATAAGCTAACACGTGATTGTGTAACATTGTTAAAACAGATTTACTTCGGCCTTAATTTCAACTTTTCCTGTTCGACGTTTATTTATTTTGTAAAGTTCGACCCCGGTACTATTTATGATTAAATTTTTCAAAGACTCACGAAAATAATTACCAATAAAAATAATAATGATAAAGTTTATTTTGTCACTATCTAGAATCAACAAGAATTTGAATTTTATAAAGCACAAAGTGCACAAAAAAAAATGAGAAATGTATCAATTAAATTTTGAGTTTAAAAATTATAATAGAAATAAAAAATATTGGTAAAAGAGTTAGCAGAGCGTGGTTTCGATCCACGGACCTCTGGGTTATGGGCCCAGCACGCTTCCGCTGCGCCACTCTGCTATACTTTAACACAGCGTCCTAATTATTATGAAGCACCAGAGCAGATAGCTTATTTCAGAATAAAACTATTACAGTATTTTATTCATATCATAATAATAGTTATCATTGTTTATTAAAAAAATACATATATAATTACGCTGTACATTTAATGGTACTCGTTTTTTTTTTCTCTTTTTTTGTTAGCAATATTCAATTGAAATTATAACCTATAATAATTATATAGTGCTCAATTTTTTAATTTTTTTCCATCTTTTACAAAACGGTAGAAGCGACGATGAAAGTAGTTTTGCTATACCGGTATCTGTATTTTTTGCGCCGGTATAACTTTCTCGTGCGCTTTTTGTAACAGCTGATTCGCTTTGACGTTTTCGGGGCTATGTTTTCACTGATGGTTCTTCTACGTTGGACGCAGCCAAACCGGAGACAGCCACATTTATTATTGCGTCCTTGCCACTTACACCGGCAACGGCATGCAGGATGGGGAATGCTGTTCAACGGTGTTGTTCTTAACATGCCGCAATGAGGGATCCACAGCTGAGGTTGTGCTAGGGTTTTGAAGCTGTAACTTGGTCCTCGTGCATGATTCAAAGTCGACGCTTGGTCAATCGATAAATTAACTTTGATGTGAGGCGGAGGCGTACCGACGTTTTGCGGAACGTAACTTCTGGTTACCGTAGTATTAATTAAATATCTGACTTTTCTAGATAAAACTCCCCCTACTTCCTTATATTTTACCCAATAGCCCAATAGTCCTACAATCATTAACGACGCAACTGAGGCTGATATAAGTTGCACTCTGTCATTCGGCATTTTTTTTTTAAATAAAAATAAATGAAACATCTAACGTGCTAGTAACAGAAATTTTACACTATTATATTTATGTACACGAACTTCTCTCGAGTTTGGTATTTCGCAATTAAGTTTCAGTATTAAATTCATCTTTTTAGAGTTGAATTTGTTAAATAACAAAGTAAAACCACCAAAGTTTCGAAATAAAAAATGCTTTTAATTTAATTGTAAAATAATAAACATTTTGTGATTAATTAAATAAATTTCGTAAATTCGAAACGTCAAATTCAAGACGAAAAAAAAGTTGTTTTCTTTCACATAATGTAAATTAATTTTTGCGTTTACCACGCACATTTTGAATTGCAGGGCCGAAATGGCTGGCCGGTCTCACTCCTCGGGCTTCTCGATGCGGAGCCCTTTGAATCGACACATTTACATTTTGCTTGCTGTTCACTTTATCGTTTTTCTTTAACACAATCGTTGCTGAAGATGTAAACCGGGGTGCTGATTTAGCCGCGTCTTTTCCGGTATCCAAAGCCACAGCGACTGAAGGAGATTTTGACTTGGAACTCAATTGAACTTGGGCTGCTGGCACCTTCAAAGAAACTACTTTTACGGGTGATGCGCCTTTCTTCGAACCTTTGGGTGGTTGTAAAACAATTGTTGCTGTACTTTTAAACCTCGGTTCTAATTTAGGTCCATTTTTTTCAGCATCTACCACAACAGCGACTGAAGGAGTTGGTCCCTTCGAAGAAATGGCTTTACCTGACTTTTCCGGTGGCTGTAATACAATTGCCGCTGAAGTTTTAAACCTTGGTTTCGCATTTTTATCGGAACCCAAAACTACAGCGACGGAAGGAGATTTTTTCTTAGAAGTTTCTGATGCAACTAGCAACGTTTGCAATGGTTTCAGCCGCTTTCGCAGGGACAGGTTTTCTGGTCCAAAGTAGATATTATTATTCACGTTCCTTTTTATGGAGCCAAGTCTTTTCCTAAATGACAAGTTTTCAGGTCCAAAATAGACCGGCTTTGCACTCAGATTCCTTTTCACGGGTTTAAGTCTTTTCCTAAAGGACAAGTTTTGTGGTCCAAAATAGATCTGATTTGCATTCAGGTTTCTTTGTACTGGTTTAAGTCTTTTCCTATAAGACAAGTTTTCCGGTCCAAAGTAGATTTTGTTTCCACCCAGATTCCTATTTACCGGTTTGAGTCTTTTTCTATAAGACAAGTTTTCAGGTCCAAAATAAATCTTGTTTCCACCCAGATTCTTATTTACAGGCTTCAGTCTTTTCATAAATGACAGATTTTCTGGTCCAAAATAGATGTTATTTGCAACCATTTCTATGGATTTCAATCTTCACTTTTCGGGTCCAACCTATAGATCTTAATATTTACTTGCAAATATTTTATGCGCTTCCCTGTTTCCAATTTAACAATGTTCGAACAATTCTTATGTAAGAAACTTCAGTTTCCAAAACAGTTGCGTCTAAAAGATCTTTTTATTTATAAACTTTTTTTTTTGTCCACAATTCGCGTTTTCAAAGTTAAGTGCAATCAAAAAAATTATTTGAAATGAATCAAATTAAGTTTAAAATGACAAGAGTTATTATAGACGATTTGTTAGTAAATCCCTTCTATTGAAATATTCTATAAATTTAAAATTATCAGTTGATCAGTGACAACGTACACATTTTATAAAATCGGCGGGAATTCTCTCCCGCAAATTTGATTATTAAAAAGTGAATTTATAAAAATAAATTTGGCTAGGTTATATACTAGTATTTTATTGAATAAATAATTTTTTTTACAACAATAGATTTCATACAATTAATTCATTGTACAGTACAAAATTTTGATTTCAAATTTTGTTAGGACCTAATATAGGCTACAGGAAAGTTTACGGTAAATTATTAATCTGAAGCTGTTGACCGAAAATTTCATCCAAGGGTCTTCCATTCCTATTACATTCTTTGATTGTAAAGGCGAGATCTAGTTGGAAATTCCATTTATAGTCATCGTTATTAGCCCTCTGGAAGTTGTTGTCATTTTCTGGTAATTCGTTATCATCAACGTCGGAGTCTTCGTCCAACTGAGGCTTCTTAAGGAAAGCCAATTAATTTTATTCATAAAATAAAACTGCAGTATCAATAGCCTATTGTAAATAATAAAATTAATTTACCTGATTTTGACCTAATTTTGAAACGGGAATTTCTTTTAAATCATAAGCTGAAATAAAAAACAACGGTGAGGGAAAAACACGATGCTGTAAAATATAAATTATTTTTATAATTCATTTTTAAATATTATCAACTAAATAATATTTATAATTATAATGAATGAAATTTGGTTTTACCTGCTTTGTATTAAACTCTTCTGACCACAATGTACTCAACATGTCCAATACCATTGCATAGCATTGATTTTTAACTCCCTTCTATTTCAAAGTAAATTAAAGTTATTACTTATTATTATTTTAAAACAAAAAAAAAAAAACTATGCAAATTGACAATTTTCATATTGATATTAGCCTAGCTCACTCAAGAAAAAGTTTTAGTTCGAGCTTACTATATATTTAGGTAAATCCAGACCGGGCTCTTTTCCGCTGATCATAGGCACATATATTTCTTCAATTAATAAGCCACGATATTTTTTAACAAAATACCATTTGCTATAAGCTACCATATAATCTTCTAAACATTTCATGTTTGAATGGCATCTACTCCTCCCGAGTATCATCTCGGCCAACAGAGAAAAAGGGTCATTCGTCTCTTTTAGCCACAAAATTTGGCGCACCACATCCAATGTCTAATAAAATAATTAACTAATCAATAAATTTAAATTTGCAAACAATTAATACGCGTTATATATGTGTATACCTTTCCATTAACCAAATACTCCTTATCTAAATATCCTTTAAGGGGATCAAATAAGCGAAAAGAGTTGTCCAAAAATTCGCTCACAGCAAACCAGAAAATGCGAGTGATGTAGTTTGTGCGATTGACTTCGTAGTAAAATTTAGACGAATTAATTTGATCCTTTATTAAACATGATCGGGCTTTTTCCTGACATAAAGCCACTTGACGTTTTACATCGCGGTAATTTTTCTTTAAGAGATAGTTGCACGCGCCATTAAATTTTTGATTAATCTGCAATTGAAAAATCTTGTGAGTTTTTGTCTCTAATGTTTATAGCCTATATTTAATTTTTATTACACATTTACTTTTAATGACTCAAAAATAAAACGAAAACAATAGTATAATAATAGTATTGACACTGGTAGGCCTACATACTGTAGATAAAAACAGTGGGCAAATAAAATAGAACAAAATGTCGTCGATTAAATGACTCTCCCCTAATTCAACCTCAGACACTCCTAGCAAAGAGCTTTGCTCCTAGAATAGATCGAACAAAGGAGCATAAGCCTATTGTAAGTTAACATATACGTATAACTTATACAATTTTTTTACTGGCTCGCTTGTACCTTTTTATTATGCACTATTGGTACTCTCCTGACATCGTGATATATTTACAATACAAGAAACCAAACGCAATAGGAATACAAAATTATAGTTACCAATCTTAGATTGTCGGTTTCCTCAAAGGATAAATAAGATAACACGTGGAGTAACAATTCATTAGGAAGATTCCCCATATAATCGACAAGACCATCGCGTTTCTCTTCCACTTTGTCCAAACTCCTGTTTACATTAAAAAAAACAATCAATCACTGACTATAAATCTTATTTAAATATAAAAATATACGCACATGTTTTAGAAATTTCGTATAAGGTAAAAGCGTACCGTTCCGATGGCCAATGCTTTCTTTACTGAAGTCTATTTCAGGTAAATACTGTACAGCAAAAGTTGTTAGTAGACTACCAGAATAAACCAGTTAAAATAAAAATTTACCATTGAGGAAAACTCCTTTGGGATGTTAAGGGGCGTTTTTAGAATAAAATTGCACTTTCAGCCTATAAAACCCAAACGCTAAATTTTCAAAATAACATACAACTCTAATCACAGTCAATTAAACTAAATTTGATTACATCAACAAATTATTGAAATTGTACTCCAATTACTGCATTATTAAAAATTTACGGTTAAGAAAAAAAATAATAAATTTGTAAAAAAAATCAAGTTTTTTTTAATTTTTTAAAATACGTAAATAAAAAAAACTTAATCGAGAATATCAACAGTCATGCATATTTTTAATAATGCAAACAATTCATACATTAACGAATTTCATTTAAAACCAGAATACGCAATGTAATAATAATAATAATTATACAATCTTTATAATGACAAAAAAAAAAAATTAGTTAACATTTTCTCCTGGTATAATAATAATTATGTAAACAACGACAGACATATCCAACAATTTTCCAAAAAAGAAAAAAAAAATTACTCTGTTTAAAAAAAAAAAAATCAACGCTTAGCTAAAGCACAGTAAACATCACTGCATCTGTTCCATTTGTAATATTAAATCTAATTTGAGAATGGTTTTAAGTGCTCCAATTGAATTTCTAAGACGATTCGCTCCTCCATCACATCGGCTAATTCCTGATTCAATTCTACGTTCAATCGATTCAACGCCGTATTCCGCTCGCTTTGTCGGTTGATAATTGATAACAGCTCCTTTTTATCTCTGATGTTTAAAAAATCAAAATTAAACAAATAAAACAAAAAAAAAACAAAGAAAATATTTCGCGTAGAAAAAATTCATGAAAATAAATTAACTAACCTCGTGGCATCAATATCGTGCATTTGCGGCCTTTTCTCACTCGATCCGTTCTTATCTGCAACTGACTCGATGTGAGATGCACCTTCCTCCTTCATAATTGCACTTTTACTATGCTGTAAAAACATAAATCAGCTAGAAATACTAAATTCCTACAAAAACCATTTGTGGCCAACAACCACATGAAATATTTATAATATAATTGACATCATTTATAATAAAATATTGACTAGAAATCTGGCAGTGCAATACAGTCAAGGCTCTTTATATGATAAATTATTTTGACTGTGAATAGACGAGAGAGTACGTGCTTTCTACGCGTTCGCTATAAAAAAGTATTGATCGATAAAGGATAGGTTCATTAAATGGAAAGGGTTGACGGAAATGTTTTTAAAGCGCATAACCCAACATCTCGATTAACAATTAGACCAAAAGTGCGTTTTAAATTTGTTATAAAAAAAATTTATAATTTACCTGATTAAAACTTTCTGACACTTTTGCTGAAAGACCTAAAACGGAACGGCAAGAATTAAAATCGAGCCGACTATACAATTCGTGAAGTTTTCAATTTATTTACCAGCAGCTGCATCATCAGAAAGTCGTTTATAAACTTCAAACGCTCCAGTCTATTTATCAAAGTTTGAAAAAATTTAATTGATAAAGGTAAAAATGTATGTTTAAATATGTTTTTCCATACTTTGGACTGAGGAGCATCATCGCTAATATCAGCCTCATCCGATGAGATATTTTGAGTTAAATTAAGAAGAGTAAGATTTTCTGACATTGTCGAAACTGCAATTGCATCTGATTCACTCTTTTGACTAACTAACCTCTGAATATTCATAAAAATTTATAATTACTTTTACGATTATTTTTTTTTCTCAAAAATGTTATGTGATTAGCAAAAACAGTCGCTTACCATACTGGGTGAAACTCTAGGAGGAACTGCAGGTGGTGCGGAAAATCCCACTTTACCTATAAATTATGTTGAAAATCAATAAATAAAATATTTCGCTCAATTTTTATTTATTTTTTTTTATCTCTAATTACCTAAGCGATTTAGATCTAGTGAAGAACTTCGAGCGTGATTTCTTTTTGGTCTCGGAGGAGGTGGAGGAGGCGGATCTTTTTTGGGACCTAAATTTGTGTAAATTCCAGCCATAGATGCACTCGAAGAGCCGGAAAACGAACTTTTTTTAAAAAAAAAAAACCAAAACGCAATAATGAAAACAAAACAGATAAAAATCAAAAACTTAAAAATAATTTTTAAAATAACAAAATGAATAATGTTAATGAATAGGAATCAACTTACCCACTTCGATAATCTCTAATTTTGGGTTGTAATTTTGAAAATAAAAAAAATTAAGATTGTAAAAAAATTTACTAAATCCAAGAAAAAAAAATCTAAATTTAGTACATTTGAAATGTTAGACACGCTAAACACTAACTATCTACGAAACTTCTATACACGCAATCAAGTACATTAAAAAAAAAGAAAGATAAAATGCAGGTGTTTCATATCACACTTTAGAACTTGGGGAAATTTATTTCCGGCAGAAATACGACGTTCCTAACTTCACCAAATTTAATAAATGGACTTACCTGGCTAAATGTAAATAATTTCCCTCGGTATTATCTTCCTGCGAGTTTGAATTAGCTGACGGTGGTGGAGGAAGAGCTCCAGCTCCTAAACCTACAAATTAAAAAAAAAACCCCAAAAAAAATTATAGTCCGACGAAATCTTAATATTGAATATTTTAATTAATTATTACTCGACGATTTTTTCGCCACTGGCCGTTGAATAACAGCTTGCGTCGGCGGAGCTAGTACGGGTTCTGAAGATTCCTCGTGAACAGAAATTGAATTGCTGCCCAGAACCAATCTCTTAGCAGAACTTTTTGACTGCTCACTCAACAGTTCGTAATGTCCACCTTCTGTAAGTCAATCGTTAAATTAAAATAATATAAATGATTAAATTTCTGTAATAATTTCTACGTACCTATCGACGAGTCGCTCGCATCGGTTTCTCCTTCGGCCATGACTTGACCCTCGGGAGAAAGACGTAACGCGACTGGATGAAGGATTTTCGGATCCTAAACAAAATACAAAAACTATAATTTCTAAATGCAAAACAAAAAAAAAATAAACTATTAACATTTAGAATACAACAAAGTGGGAATTTTACTAGGGGAAACTTCACAGAACTGCTAATGCTTCTAACATATACGGTAATACAAAAAAAAAAAAAAAACATGTATGGAACAAGAAAAATTTGCAGCAAGTTCTACGCCAATCTTAACGAAAATGTCGTGTACACAGATACAATATTTTCTAACATTTAAGATTATTTTTTTAGTTAGATTAATCTTAGAAAACTATAGTTTTCGTAATGAAATACGAGTTAAATTTTGAGTTTGGGAGTAACGAAATGATTTTTGATTCGATTCATATAGATATTTTGTAATAAATAAAAAAAAAAAGAAAATTATTATTAAGTACGAGAAACTTAATAACGTGAGTAGTGAAGTGTTATTGTAGGCTAACCTGTTCAACAGCAGATTGCTGAAAGTCAAAGTTGACAGGTTTAACGCCTGGGGAAGAAACAATGCTGGTGGGGGAGTCGTTAAATTGGGTCCACTGCAATAAACAAACACAGAAGAAGCATGCGCGCTCAGGATTTTTTTTTTATGTTTTTACAAAACTCCCCCAGTAAAACAAGTCATACGCTCCAACAAAAAAATATTTAACATATTTTGTTAAAACATAAGAGAAAAAAAAAAGACATTAAAAAAAAAATTACGGTTAATAATTATTAGGCAACAAATAAAAAAAAAAACATTAACAAAAATATTATGTTACGGAAATTTTCATTTTATAAAGGTTAATATAAATTTAAAAAAAAAAATTAAGGTGGAAACTATTTGTTTAATCTTTAACTTACTTCTTTTCCTACTGGAAATTGCGCTTGAGGAGGTGAGATTTCGGGACTTCCTAAACTACGACTGTGAACATCTTTAGCGATTTTAACTACAAAAAAAATCGTAAATTTAATTTGAATTATACTATTTTACTGAAATTTTTTTTTTTTTACCATCGTTTATTTGAGGAATTAAAACAGGTGGTAAGTTGTCCGGCAACTCCACATTATTGCGCCGCAAAACTACTAAATGCATCGCCGTAAAAAACTCTTCTAAACACAAAGCACCATCCTTATTTACATCTGAAAGTTGCCTTAAAAACAAAAAGAAAACAAATTTTTACACATTTGATAAGAAGAAGAAAAAAAGATTTGTTTTCACCATATTTTAGATAGTTCAATCACAGGAAGTTTCGATTTTTCAAAAAATTCTTTCGCTACAGCTCCTAATTTTATTCAAAACATAATAAGTTTCTTTATCAAAAATTTCCTAAAAAAAAAAACCAAAATATCTCAAACCTGATAATAAGCCGCCTAAATCCGGTTGGAGAAGGCGAAATTGGTTAATATAATATTCTCTCTGTTCACTAGAAATAGACCAGACATCGTATTCGTCATCGCTCGAGTGACGTTCACTGTTATCGTCTTCCGTGGTCAACAACTGTCTCTCATCTTCGAATTGTTGCCATTGGTCGTAATCTAAATTAACCAACCAAACACCAAAAATTATCTCCGGAGGTTAAATTCCGAGATTTCGAAATATACCTGAATACGAATGTTTGTTATTCAGATAAACGGACCATTCCTTTTCCACCGCGCTTCTGGGCGAAGAAGTTTCTCCGGGAGTTACATTAAACGATTCGTTACCGAAGGGTGTATTTTGACTCGAATCCGACGTCGGAGACGCGATCTGGTAAATTAAAAAAAACATCCATTTCAATCATTAAACGCGTATTGTACTTATTTCTTTAAAAGTATAATAATAATTACTTTTTCACTATCTACTATGATATTTAACGGTTTGAGACTGTTTACATTATTTTTAGACATATTTTTCACCACCTGAGTCGACTGGATAAATTGGCTTGGTACTTGATTAACACCTTCGAGTCTGTAAAACAACAACAAAAAATTGGAATATTCAAATTACTGAAAGTTCTTATTATTTTTTTTACCTATCTGATATGACTGGCTCAATTTCGTTTTGCTGATTCTGACTGTATTGTTTCTGCAAAGGAATTTTATCTGGTATACCTTCGTAGAACCTCGTAAACTTCGGTAAGGGTAATTCCAAACCTACAATACCATAAAAAATTTATAAATAATTAATATATACTCGCGCAGTGAAACGAATGATTTATATACCTGTGTTTATAGTTTCTAATTTAATCGGCAAACCTAATTGCCCCGCCGCAATTAATTTCATGGCAATATAAAACTGACTCCGACCAAAGTGCCCCAATCTTTTCGCTCCACATATTTCAGTAATCTATAAAAAAAAATTAAATAATTATAATTTATTTACATAATATCAACGTTAGAAATTGTAAAAACTACTCATTAAAAAAAGTATTTAATTTTAATGACTTAGTTTTTAACGATAAAAAAAAATATATGTCATATTCAATTTTTTTTGGCCACAAACAGAATTAAAATTTTTTTTGAACGCCAACATATTAAACTTCCTACATGATTGACCTAAAACTCCATAAATAAAAAAGAAAAAAAGTTGAAACATTAAACCGCCTACATTTTTTTTTAAAAAAACTTATTATAAATTCCTTAAAATCATCATCTTACAACTTCCCGAAACCGAGAAATTGGAAACAAAAATCCAAACAAACATTGCGATGGATGCGTTTATTATTGTATTTGTATGGAACAAGTGCTGCAAATCACTGTCAATTAATTGGCGACGCTCGCCCAATAATAACTCTCTAAAAGATTAAATAATGCTAGGTAATGCAAAAATTAAAAGTACAGTAATTCAAGTGACAGTTTTCGATACACGCCCATTAAAGATTAATATTATGCGAGAGAGGGAGAGAGAGAAATGTTTGGGGAGGGTTGCACGCATAATATTATTATTATTACTGTACACTGTACCTGCTGCAAGATTTCAGGTGATAATTGCGAAGCTCGGAACACTTCAGCCGCTTTGATTCCCGACACTTTACCGCTATTTTCCACATCGCAACGACTGAATAAATCGTTAAAATAACGAAGCTCGACGTCGGTTAATTTCATAAACTCCATCGTCGTGGCTCTGCTCCTTTCGATCTCCCCAGCGCACGCACTCTCCTCTCACCCTTCGCCTGATCCCCACCAACACTTCACTCTTTTTATTATTCTTTTCAGCGTTTAGTCGCTTCCAGTTCTCTCGAAAAACGCGAGCATTTTCTTACGCCCGATTTAATTTATTTAAAACGAAATATATTATACATTTGAAGATTAAAAAACTTAAATAAAAAAAGCGGAGAATTAATCGAGACTCTCCCTGGATTTCGCTACTCCGATGAGTAAGCGCCAGCCGATTACCTACTATGCCACTAGCCTTCGATGTTTTGACGGGAAATTGATGCAATAATGGCGGACATTTTGAAGTCGATATTCTGGCGTCATTTTTAAAGTTTATTTAAAGCCTCAGAATTTATTTTTTTAGTAAATAAAATTTTAAAATTTTAACTACGTTTAAAAAATTAATAAATATGTAAATTTTTAATGCCTTGCTCTTACAATAAAGTTTATTTACAATTAATAAAAAAGAAAACGACTTTATAAAATGGCGGCTGGAACCTTCTTACAGTATCGTATCGAAATCGAAGTTTTAACGCGTTTATTTTTATATTAATTCAATTAATTTAGGAATAAATCCTTTACAAAATTTAAAGTTAATAAAAATATTTACCTATATTTTAAAATGGAAATGTAAATTAAGCTATTATATGAATATTATTTTAAGAATAAATTATATCGATATTAATCGAGTATTATAGCATCGATTGCTTGGCGGGAATCAAATTATTATGCGCACATTTTAGAGCCAAAATCTGGATGCGTCGCAATAATGGGAGTCGTTATGTAAGCTATTTTTATACAATTATAAGATTTAAATAATTAATCATTAAGTTTATTATATTCCACGTAATTTAGCGTGCAACAATATCCGGTGCCCGAAGGTAAAAATGGTACTCAAGTGGTTGATCAGCTGCAGAAAAGACTCGAGGCCCTGGGAGCTGTTAAATCCGGTACATTTTGCGTGGATTGTGAAACCTATTTTAGCGTAGTAAATACGAGTAAGTTTATTTCTAAAATTATTATGCTTTAACTTGCACCATAAAATTTAATTTAATAATAATTAATTATATAGTTCCTCAAAGAATAGTTCACGTCATTCGAAATAGTGAACAACCGACGACGTGCTTCGCTTTGACCGACACTGGCATCTGCTTAATCGCCGATTTACTCTACGAATCGTTAATGAATAAATTATCCAATATTTATACCCCGAAGAAAGCGATTAAAATCGAATCTAAAGGATCCCGATACGAATTGGTGGATTTTTTAGTGAAAATCGGCAGCGTTTCGATGGGTTCTAGTTTTAAAGGAATTCTCATCGAAGTTTGTTTACATTGGAAATTTTGTGTTTTTTTTTTTTTTTTTCTTTTCCCATAAGTTGTTAATTTATATTTCAATTTTTATAGGTGGAATATTTACCGTGTTGTATTCCATCGAGTTGCTTCGAATTAATGAAGGAATTTGTGCACGGAATTCTTCAGAAATCCTTAGCGACTGTGCCTCCGTATCTGATGAGCAGGATGGAACAAGTATATACTCCGACTGACACGGTTCACCAGTACATGGAACAATTTAATAACTTTCGAAAAGTGGCTCCTGCCGGGCGATAAGTGTTGTAAGTTTCCAGGTTTTATGTTGTGTAAGGTTTACGGTATAGAAACTGTGCCTCCGTATCTGATGAGCAGGATGGAACAAGCGTATACTCCGACTGACACGGTTCACCAGTACATGGAACAATTTAATAACTTTCGAAAAGTGGCACCGGCCGGGCGATAAATGTTGTAAGTACCCAGGTTTTATGTTGTGTAAGGTTTACGGTATAGCAACTGTGCCTCCGTATCTGATGGGCAGGATGGAACAAGTGTATACTCCGACTGACACGGTTCACCAGTACATGGAACAATTTAATAACTTTCGAAAAGTGGCACCTGCCGGGCGATAAATGTTGTAAGTAGTATCCGGGTTTTATGTTGTGTAAGGTATACGGTATAGCAATTTGCTGTTTGCAGTAATTTGTTTCTTTGAATATTATACGGTAAATATTTATTTATGTTGTTGTGTTGTGATTCTTCAGAGGAGAAGAAAAGAAAGAATCATTGAGCGTAGTTTTTCAAAACACAGTTTGACCAATAACGTTTATAAAATCATTTAATGACATGCTGTACATCAAAAACCTTCATCGAGTGAGCGTGTAATAATTATGATTTAACAGTGATACAGTTTTGGTAAAAGTATTTTTTTCGAATGTATAAGTATCTGGGCCTCTTATTATAAAGCTCGTATAAAATTATGACGGCTACGTTCTTTTGTAAGTTATCGATTTTTAGAGAATATATATATATTTTTTTTTTGCTTATCCCTGATACGTTACGAGTAGAGTTCATCCAGCACTTTTTGATAGTAGTTTTGAATATTTCGTCGTTTTAGTTTGTAAGCGGCAGTAACTAGGTCGTTGTCGGGAAGCCAAACTTCGCTGACTAGTTTCACTTTTTCTGGGATCTCAAACTTTTGCAAACCCACTATACATTTTTTTTTTTCAAACAAAAAGTAAGTTCAAAATGAATTTCACCTTATTATTTTTAGAAATATTATTATATACCTTTCTTTCCATGTTCAACGATTTGTTTCTGAACGATTTTGTTAAGTTCGGCATCGTTGCACATTTGTTCGAACGATTTTTCTCCTTTATTTAACGATTTGGCCAGCGTAATCAAGGCTCTTTGATTCGGCACGATTAAAGCAATCATGAAAGCTTTCATACTATCTCCGTACATACACACATTGTCTACTATAATTAGCGTTTTTAATTCAGCTTCAACTTTTCCCAATGAAACGTATTCGCCGAACTGAAGTTTCAACAGGTCTTTTTTCCTATCTAAACACATTTTTTTTAAAAAGTTAATATTCATTTCATCTACGAATATATAAAAAAAATATATGAGTGATAACAAATTGCCTATTATTTTAAATGAACCGTCTTCTTGCATCTCGGCAATATCCCCGCTTTGAAACCACCTTTTCCCGTCCTTCATAAAGAAATCGCTCGAATCCTTGGATTTGTAATATCCCGGAGTCACATGATCTCCTCCAATAACTATTTCCCCGCGCGGATTCGGCTTATCAGTTACGCGATAATTCCCTGTTTGAAAGTGAATTTATAATTTTTGTTCCATGAGGTAAATAAGTTTTTATTTTAAAACCTTCGTCCCAATCTTGTAACATAATTTCACAACCTGGAAGAGGTACGCCAACTCGTCCGACTTTCAAATCGCTGACTAAAATTAAAAAAAAATTACCATACCGGTAATATCTGAATTTTAATTAGGTTTATTTAATTTTTTTTTACTTAGCTGCCCAGTTGCACAGGCGCATGTTTCAGTCAGTCCGTAGGCTTGTAATAAATTGCAAACGCAAACTCGAATATAATTTTGCGTGTCGGGGGAAAGGGGAGCCCCGCCGGTGGCCATGGTTCGCACTTCTCCTCCCAGTAAACGTCTCAGTTTTTGAAACACCAATCTTAAAAATAATAGTTAAAGCAATGAACACTCACACACCCAAAAAAAAAAATTCATTTTCGCGATTGATTCAAACCTATTTAATATCGGCGTGTCGTAGCCTTTTGTGATATATTTTAGTTTGTAATTATAAGCGAAATCAAAAAATCCTTTGATAAATTTTCCTCCTTTATCGGCCACCGCGTCGTTAGCGGTTTTGAACATTCGATCTAAAATTAGCTAAAAAGAAAGACGCAAATTTATTAATTTTGTATTGATCGGTTCTCAAAATTTTAAATTTACCGGCACTGTTGCCATGAAAGTTGGTTTGAGCATAGTGGCATCTCCTTTGCATCCTTTTTTCACTTTATTAGACTTTTAAAAAGAAAAAATATAATTAAATTAAGGTAAATTTGGTAATATTTTTATTATATTGTTACCGCGTCTGTTAACGTCAAAGGTGATGAATATCCGATTGGAATTCCCAAACCAATACACACAAATTCTGTCAAACCAGACAGAATGAGAGTTGTAATATTATATTTTTTTTAATTTATTTTTTATTAATTACCTGCTAGTAATTCTAAAACATGGGCAAGCGGCAGATAAGCAATGTAGACTTCTTCAAGTGGCCTATTAGATTTTTTTTTTTTTAAATCCATAATTATTGAACTTTAAAATTATTATTTTAATAAATTATGCAAAGCTTACTTTAATTCGATGACACTTGAAAATCCTGCTAAAGCTGCCAATAAATTTTTGTGCGTAATCATAACACCTATCAATTAATTATTTTTTTTAATATTATTTAAAAAATTCTAAATTAAATAATAATTAAGAGAAAACGAATTTTCACCTTTCGGAACTCCAGTAGAACCACTGGTATACATGATAATGGCGGTGTCATTGGCTTGTGGTCCTTTTATTTCGACTAAAAGAATATTTTATTTATAAAATAATTCGCGAAATAATAAATGGCCACAAGTCTTACTTTCATTATCTGCAATTTGCTGCCCAATTTTTTCGACTTCTTTAAACGTGTTGTACGTGACGTTAGCTTTGAGTCCTTTGAAATCAACTTTATGAAATCCCTCGATGCAAATTACTTTTTTAACTTGAGTTTTTGGTAAACATTTCTGAAACAAATTTTTTTTTTGAATTTAGCTTACCCTCGTTTATGAAAATAATTTTAAGTTAAATAAACCTACGTCTAAATTATTTAATAACTCGAAGGAAGTGATAACTATCTTTGATTCGGTTTCGTTAATTCCATGGACCACTGCATCGTCTCCCAAATTTGCATAAAGCGTTGTTACTATAGAAAAAATAATAAAATTATTTAATACTATACCGTATTAAAAAATCCACTTTTAAAAAGTTTTAATTATTAATCTATTAATCTGGCAATTATAGGTATTAATAGATTAATAATTAAAATATTTTAAAGGACAACGGTATTAGAGATAGCAAAATCAATTGTACGTGGACCAAGATAAAAATTAAAAATAATAAGCTTAGTCTATAAAATGATTTGTTAATAATCGATTATCTTTTTTTTTTTTTTTTGCAATAACGCTTTTATTTATTTGTGTTTTCCACATTATCTACAAAATCTAGATATGGAATTAGCCATCTGCAAAATTATAAAAACTTAATTTGCTGAATTTTTTTTTTAAAAATTAAGTTTTTAAATGATTAGAAAGTAATTTTATTTTTTGAGGGAAATTAATAATGTAATTGCACGCGCTAATTATATAGTTTTCTTAAGCTTCAAAACAGTATATATTTTTTTTATATTATAATATGAGTACAGTAATATGATTACTGGTTTCGTTTCCGCACTTGAAGGTTATACGTTATCAGCTGACACCTAAGGAAACAAAAAAGATAAATTTACACTACTCGTGTTTATTTACCTGTAATATTTGCTTTAAAACACGCCAGACAAGCAATCATCCATTCAGCTCTGGTCTCGGCAAATAATACTAAATTGTCCTTAGGTTTCACGCCCAGTTTCAATAAAGCTTTGGCGACGTTATTGACGCGATAATTGATTTTATCGTACGATTGCCACAAATATTCCCCCAGAAGGTACTAAAACAAAAAATTTTAATTTTAAATGATTTTGGGGAGGAGAAAAAAATAATTTTTACTTTTTTAAAAGTTTTTCCGTTGTGTTGGGGCTCATCTTCTTCTTGCAAAATTTCTCTCGTCCCAAAACTTTTATACATCTAATCAATTATTAATTTTTTCCAATGAGCGAGTACAATTTTAGAATAAAATATATATATTTTTTTTTTACTTGAAATTTTTCGACCGAAGTTTCGAATAAATGGTACATGGTGTCCATATTTTTCAATTGTTTCCCAATTTCTGACATTGGCAGCAAACTCACGTATGGACCTTCCGGTTTCCCACTGATTGATCGACTCTGTTAATTAATTAATTATCGAGTCATTTATTTACATTCCTCGGGGGTATTTTTATTATATTAAAGTAAACTATTGTCTTACCTTGACACGATTGGATTCGTTGACAGCGATCCATGGTTTTTGAATCATATAGTAGAGTGGAAAAGTGACAATATCGTAGAGGAAAACGGTGCTTTTGATGGCCATTAAAGCCAACGATATAAGTAAATCCGAAGCCATTTTTTTTTGCGAGTAAATTGAACACTCAAAACGCGAATGAAACTTTTCACGATTCACTTATTACTATACACACACACACACGACTTTCTAATAAACATTTGATAAGTAACAAGTTGCGCGCAAGATTATAGTAGTGAGCCACATGTTGTGTGTGTTTTTTTTTTATCAACTTTTTAAACCACTCCTCTCATTTCCACTTAACCAATACAATTCGATGAATTTCGTGCACTCCAACAGTTTGTGTTTCGACTCTATCGCACTTTGAAGCTTTCCTACGTCACGCTATAAGCCATAGTAAACCAGATTATTTTTTTTTTCTAGATAAGTAATAATAGCTACGGCTCAATAGAGTTTTAAGAGGAGGGTAAATCGTAGTTTCATATGAGACGGGAAATTACGAGTTGATTATTTTAAGGCTGCATTTCCGATTACTCATTTAATCACAGTTTGGATTTTGAGTTTATTCATGACTACAGCCTTGTGTCACTCGATCACGAACGTAGTATAAATAAACAAATTATTATCGCATTAATAACGCTTGCATTTGAATCTAGTTATAGACCCATTTTGATTATTATCTCGCAATTATTTTAAACAAATTTTTTTTTTTATTATTATTATTTTTAATTAAATTTAAAACTCGCGAACTTTATTGTATGCATTTCTGCGCGGATTTTATTTACCGTAAACATTGACGCGTTACATTAAATTTAGCAAAATATTATTATTAATAACAATAATTATTAACTTACGATGACGTTTGATTCTTTTAATTCCTTTATGAATAAAGTCAAGTAGCTTATCTATCCAGCTTAATTTTCATAAGGATTACTTTTCGTTAAATGAAAGAAATTTTGGAAATGCCAGTTTTTTTGGGGGAATTTTGGAATTTGAGTCGGTTCAAACTTGTTTAGGGCAAATTTAGCAATGACAGGATAGTGTATTCACGATGGGATCATGCACTGAATTTCGCAATTTTTTGAAGAAGTGAAAAGTTTTGGAATTTCAAATAAGATTTTTTTTTTTTTGCAGACTTTTCTGTTTTTTTTTTTTTTTTTTTTGATTTTGATAATGAGGAAATAGAAGTTTATATGAAAATATTTAGCTAATTTAAAGCGTTATTATTGGCTTAGTAGTTGTCAACGGCCATACCACGTTGAAAACACCAGTTCTCGTCCGATCACTGAAGTTAAGCAACGTAGGGCCTG
>JAQGAZ010002175.1:0-19975 GCA_034692225.1 Polydesmus complanatus
TTAAATTCTATCTTAGCCCCCCCCCCCCCCCCCCACATAATTCACCCCTCCCCCCCCCTCCCCCCACACTTCCCCTTACCCCACCCTTCACATACACTTTATTTTTTCTTTTTTTTTGCCTATTATTTTGCTAATAATCGATGGCTGATGAAGAGGTTTGCGCTACCTGAGTGCGCATTATTAATCGATCGAAAAGACAAGTAAAGAAGATTATTCTTGATGTCCCCCACACACACACACACTCATCGTTTCGTTTTTTATTTATTTTATTATTATTTATAGAATTATTATTACGAGTGCGTAATTTCAAGATAAAAAATTAAGAATTTTTTTTTTTGGGGAGGTGTGAGGTATATACAGTACTAACGAGCAACCCATTCTCTTCTTCATCATGAATAAAAATCTGATTTTCAATACGAATTCATTTCGTATGTGCTTTGAAAATAATGTTGCAGTATACAGTAGTTGTGAATGTTAAAATTGGAGGGTAAAAAAATAAATAATAATAATATGTCAATACAAAATACTCGTTTAATGAACTTCATTTAGCCTTTTAATAGGCGACCGTATATTAAAAAATATATATATAATACAGTTAAACCTCTACTCGCGACCACCTCCAATTCAATACCACCTCTACTTGGAGACCACCTCAAATGCGTCTTTCCGGTTTTCCCATGTTAATGCACCTCTCATTCTGGACCACCTCTACTGTAAAACCATTAACACGGCATTTTATGACCCATTTTTAATGGAGACCTCCGTTACAAGACCGATGAGAAGCTGCGCAGTATAATTCTGCGCACTCACAAATGTTAATTTTGTGAGTCAACGGTGGAATGTGGTTGAATAAATAAAGTTCTAATACTTCTTTACAATTTCTACTAATAGAATTCTACTCGAAAAGTGTCTGATCGCAAAATTACCATTTTAATTGCAGGAAAATAATCATTTTTTCTTTTTTTTTTTAATTCTATTTGAAGACCACCTCCTCTTAAAGACCACTTTTTGTCGGTCCCAACGGTTTTCTCGAAATAGAGGTTTTACTGTACTCTAATTCATACACTGTGGAGCTTAAACTATTGCACCTTCAAAGTAGATGTCTCAGGGAGCTACTCAAAAAAAGACTCCTTCCATACTCCTAATAACAGTTCTGGAACCCTACAAGTGGAACCATGTTCAGTTAATCGGTTACCATTTTCTTGGGTCTATGGCAAAACAATGCAAAAGTTTTACGTTTTTGAGGCTAAAATAGCTCTTCTACGGGCCCCCAAAACGTTACAACTCTCTTTACATCTTCGTATTTGGGGGCTATGCTTGGTTGCTTCAATTGAAAATTCACTTAAAAGGTCGCTATTTAAGGACGCTGCGGGTCAACATGTGACCGACCAAATTCGTTTCGTGGCAGCGTTTGGCGTATCGAATATTGAACCGACATTCGATTCCACTTTCGATAATCGATTATTGCTTCCATATTACAATAGCGACGATCAAGAATTTATAGATGTATGACGATAGATAGAACAATCGATTCAATGTTCGAAACACCAAACGCGTCATAAAATTTTAATTAACTATTCGTAACCCTATACTGTATATGTATAACAGGGTATTATCGAACTCATAATAAAAGTGCTACCTAAAATGACTTATTACCAATTCAAAAACTCATTTGAAAAATACCCAAATTTATTATTATTATTATTATTACTATTTTTAAACTCATTTTCCCGTATAATATTTTTTATCGAAAGATTATCTAACAAATCCGCCATGATCAATGACGACGATTGTATCTTGTGTAAAACTCTCCAACATTCGCCCAATATATATATATTTTTTATCAGTTATTATAATAAGAAATTGCTGTAAAAATGTTGGGTTGTCATAAGCCAATGGCAAACACAGCGTAAACGTTTTTTGTTGTCATTCAGCTCCACGCACACACCTACACCCTCAGCCCCCCCACTGCGAATCACACACCAATCACCGTCAAGAATCGGATCAACTCAATCGACAGCATTTCCATGCACCTTGAGCTTCTTTCTTTCCGCGCCTGCGCACCTCACCCACTTCCGCCCACCCTCCCTCTCTGCCAACAACAACAAACACATTTTGATTGGGAGTGTGAAATGAATAGCAATCGCTCTCGTCTCTCACACGGCGCTTTCACGTCAAACTTAACACATCCCCATTTGAGAGTGGAAGCACGCATGCGCGAAAGAGAATTCGATAAAAAAAAAAGAAGAAGAAAAAAAAAAAAGAACTTGGAGAAAATTTTTAATTTTTTTCGATGAATCGATTGGAGAGAGGGCGGAAGTGATGTAGTAGGGCTCCGGTGTGAATAATCGCATTGACTCGTATTAGTGTTGGGAGAAGCAGCCATCGTAGTCGTCGAACTTAATTTGCCTGATTCTTAATGACGTCTTTCACGCATGCTCCGTAGCAAAAGAGAGAGAGAGAGGGAATGAGCGCCGGAACAATTGAGAGAAACGGAAGTTCAGACTTCGCTCTCTTCTTTCACAACAAATAATCGACTTATAAATTTAATGAGTTTTTTCTCGCTCTTCTCTCATCAAATCTCTCTCTCTCTCTCTCTCTCTCTCTCTCTCTCTTATTCCTTTTCCCGCGCAAACAAAACTTCTCTTTCTCTAATTTATTTTTCTTCGTTTAATACTAAGGATTTCAAGATTTAAATTTACCTCAATTTGCGCGAGTTCAATCACCTGCATTTAAAACATACAGGTAGGTTAATTGATTTCTAGTACCCGAAAGCTTCATTTCGCGTTCCCTTTAATTTTAAAAATTATAGCAAAATTAAACTCGGTTATAACGGCATCGAAACAAGCGAGCAAATTGTAACGTTATATCCGAGTACCCTAACACCTCTGCGCGAGATCATCTCCAATTAAAGACCACACTTGTTTCGAGGCTACCTAAAATACGTCCCTCTGATTTTCCCAAATTAATGCACCTCCAATAGTGGACCGCCTCTACTGTAAGACCATTTTAAGTCCTCATTTTCAATGGAGGTCTCTATTTAAAGAGCAGTGGGATGTTGCGCGGTAGCATTGCGCAGTGAGAGACGATGACGTAGTGAGTTGTATTGGAGTGTGCTTCAATAGATACACTTCTAATACGCCATTACAATTTATAACAATACAATTCTACTCTAAAGGTCAAAAGCCACAACAATTAACCTTTTAATATCAAAAAAATAATTTTAAAAAATTCTATTTGAAGACCACCTTTAGTCGGTTCCAACGGTGGTCTCAGAATGAAGGTTTTACTGTAATTCAAATGTGTCGAATGTTGCCAAAAAATCTTGTAACAAAAAAAAAAAAAGGTAGCGCAATAACCAAGTCTCATAAAAAATGTTACAAACGAGGTACCGTTATACTTTAATTTCCTTAATAATAATTTTCGGAAGTAAATTTCCAGCTTTAAAACAACTACTGTAATTGAATTTCACTCTAACGCTAACTACATGCCCTGTAGTTCTAATCTTATTAACCAAAATTCCTAAATCCTATATTAAAAACCATTTTTTAAAAAAAATCAGATGGTTCATCGCAGAAAAGTAATTAGTTTCTCGTAAAATTAAATTCCTTAATTTTCTTTTTCGTATTTCATCGCCATAAATTACTTGTTCCGCGCATGCTCAGTACGATCTTCCACCACATAATATATATTACATAATAAATGCGTGGATTATTTATTTTTATTTTATACACCGCTAGTTAAGAAAGTGTATTTCGTATTATAATCGACTCAATCATTTAAAATGATTTATTAACTAACCACTTTTATCTTTTGTTTTACGTATAAATAATCGAGTGAGAATTATTATGAATAATTAAAACGTTTAAAACTCACTTTCGAGTGAAGACAATTTACTAAGTGCTCGTTGTTTGTTTACTTTTTGATGTCCTAATAAAAAGGTATAGAATGCGCGTGCGGGGAAACTTTTAATTTTTAAAAGTGCTTCCGATTTTTAAATAAATAAAAAGAATAATTAAAAAAAAAAAAAAAAAAACACGAAAATTATTAAAATAAATTATATATTTCTCTCTTTCTCTCCGCAATGTTATTGTCAAATTATATCGATTTAATAATAAACAGCAAAAAAAAATAATATATACTGTATTATATTTGTTTCATTGAGTCAGCACAGCCATCTTAATCTCTTTCAGATTACGTACGCGCATATCATATTATTATGCATTTTCCATGAAAAATAGATAAGAAAAAAAAATTCCTTACCCAATAAAAAAAAACCGCTTTTGATCAATAAAAATCCATATCAATAAATAAAATAAATGAAACAAATTCTTTTGACTTACCCAAAAATTCCCTTTTTTCGTCTCTCTTACTCCCTCAGCTCTATTTGGATCTAAAATCGAAAAAAATATTTACGTTTATAAACAGCATAAAAAGCAATAATATAATACGAGAAAAAGTAAACAATAAAAAAATAAATAATAAAAAAAACTTATTGAACGACCCTCGTTTTATCCCTTCACCAAATCCTATTCTATATAAGATAATTCCAATGTCTGGATCAAGTAAAGTAGCAGATCGAGGAAGTCGAAAACGGAGAAAAAAAATATATATATTCGACTCTCTCGGAAACGAATAAAAAAACAAAAAATCCGCGTATAAAATGAGGATAGAAAGATAAGAAGAGTGATAGAGAGAGAGAGAATGGGGGGGATAGAAAAAAGAACACAGGAAGAGAATAAGACCCCCATTATTTACATCTTCGAATGAAAAGAAAATCAAAGAGAAAACTTGCGATGTAAGATGCAATAAAGGAAAAAATAAAGAAAAACACGCGTCACAAACGCAGATTAATTTTATCTACGCAGCATCGATACAAAAGAAGAGGGAGAAAAAAATAACACTGATAATTAGCGAAATGAACAAAGATGCAGAAAAATCCACAAAAAGATAACTTTAAACATTTTTTTTTAACCGTTTAATAAACTTTTTATGACAAAAAAAAATAAAATCGATAAAAAAATATATATAAAATAAATGTAACAGCTAATAACCTGAGAGTGCCAGAAGGATGTTAAAAGATAAAGATATAGTAAGCGGATGAAAGAGATGGAATTAAAGAGACAGAACGATGATTATTGAGTTGAGTGATTGAGAAAGAGTCAAAAGATGATAAGAGAAGATAGGCAAAAAAAAAAAATAATAACAAAGAGATTGAGAAAGCCAGAATGATGCTCTAAGAAAAAAAAGAAAGTAAGGACCACCTCTATTTCAAGACCAGTATTGGGAATGACGAAAAAGTGGTCTTCAAATAAAATTTTATTATTTTTGTGCTGTTAAAATAGTAATTGTTGTGGCTTTTGCCCTTTTGAGTAGAATTGTATTGTTATAAATTGTAATGGCGTATTAGAAGTGTATCTATTGAAGCACACTCCAATCCAACTCACTACATCAGCATCTCTCACTGCGCAATCACACTGCGCAACATCTCGGTGGTCTTCAAATAGAGACCTCCTTTGAAAATAGAACTGAAAATGGTCTTGTAGTAGAGGTTGTCCACTATTAGAGGTGCATTAACATGGGAAAATCAGAGGGATGTTTTTAGGTAGCCTCTAAACAGAAGTGGTCTTTATCTAGGGGTGGTCTAGTTTAGAAGTTTTACTACAAAAAGACACGGTATTAAAAAAAAAAGCAAGCAGAATGATGCTCAGAGAGAGAGAGAGAGAGAGAGAGAGAGAGAGAGAGAGAGAGAGAAAGCTGAGTTTTCGTCAGCAAAAAAAAAACCCCATATAATTTATTAGAGTGAAATTAATTTTTTTTTTTTTTTTGAATATTTGATTTGTTTTAATTGTCAAATTAGAATCCTAACTTTTTTTTATTAAATTTCTTTTTATTAAAAAATAACAAAAAAAAAATTTTTTTTTTTGTTATTCAAAAAACTTGGTTTCACTTAATCGATTTTGACAGAATGAGAGCAATGACGTCACTAGTAATTTGGCAGAGAGAGAGTCTTATTTGTAATTTTCGTTAATCATTTTATTTCAATACAATTTTTAAGCAGACGAAGAAGATTCTCTCGATTTTGAAAAGAAAGAAAACAAAAAAAATAAGAAAAAAAAAGATAATAAGAAGAAGACGAAAGAAGAAGAAGAAGAAGAAAAAAGATAAAATCAAAATAAAGTTCGTTGAAGTGGAAATAAAAGAAGTTTGAGAGTTGCGTTTGGGTATAAAATGCTGTTTCAGCTCAAACGCAATACAACTACAGAGTCCATACTTTTCGCTATTTGCGGAAATATATTCTCTTCACTTCATCACCCAAAAAAAAAAAAAAAAAAAAAAAATACACAGCCAGAATGAGAGAGGGAACAGCTTTTCCATTCAGCCGCCAGAGGGAGAGTGATAGCTGCTGACACTATTTATTCTCTACTAAGCTGTACCGCCAATTTTTTTTTTTTTTTTTTGTGATATTCTTTATTTTAAAATTAAGCCTAGTTCACATCCGGTTACATCTTACAATTCGTGTTTACAATCAAAACAGGAGGAAGTGAGGGGAGGAGGAGGGCGGAGGGGAAGAATTGACTGACGTAGGCACATTTCTCACTCGATATATTTGCGCACAAAATGTCGTCGTTCAACGCAACTAAATTCCATCTTACTAGATTTTTGGTATTTGCACAAAGAAACATTGTCATCAACATCAATCAAAAACAAAACATCCGAACACAAATTTAAATAATGCGAAAGACAAATTTTGAAGCGTTAGAAACGAGTCAAACTAACGAAATAAATTTAAGAGATTTTTCAAACAATAATAATTATTTAGCCCATTTCGTAATCCTCGTTTTTACACCAATTTACTATATTTACACACAAAAAAAGTATAGACTATACACGGTGTCCGTAAAAAAAGAGCACCCAACTGAATTCGTATTAAATCCTTTTTAATGATGTAAATATTTAAATGACACATGGAAAAACTTTACTTTAATCACTTTTTAAACATTTTAATAATTATTGTTCTATTCTGTGTTTAAAATATCCTCTTCCGGTCTCAACATAAGCGTTATACCCACTCACCATGCTACAGTTCGATCGAGCTCGTCTCACGTCTGTATCATACATTGACGCACTTTTTCAACATCCCCAAATTTAAACTAGGTAAGACTACAAACTATGGGGTGTGATCCAAGAAAAGATTTACGAGAGAAGAGATCGAGAGATGGAAGTGAAGGTATGCATTAGAGGCAAGAAGAGTGTGAATGAAGCTGTTGTGTAGTGAGGTAAAAAGCACAGTGAGTGGGTTTAATGCTCGTGTTGAGACCGGAAGTGAACATTCAAAACCCAGAATAGAACAATTAAATATTAAAAAAGTAATTAAAATAAAGTTTTTCCATGTGTCATTCAAATATTTACATTATTAAAAGGATTTTAATACTCATTCAGTTAGGTATGATTTTTTTACAGGACACTGTGTATTTTCACCGTTTGTAAATCCACTACTTGATATTCAACGTTAGAGCATAAGATAGAGCTTTAGAACACATTACATTAACCGTTATTCTTTTGAAAATCCACTTAGTTTCCATAACCATCTTTAAGGAAAGTCAAAATCGCTGCATAACTTAAAATGTTTATCTTTTTTAGAGTTCTTAACCAGTTTAGAAAAAAAAAATAAAAAACAATAGGTGAAGAAGACTTTTCCGCGGAAACACCTTACAGGAATTGCGCACACGTGGCACGTAAAACAACCCTTTCTTTTTTTTTTTTTTTTCTTATTCATTTTACAAGCGATAAAAAGATATTGTTAAAAATTTAATTGAATTCCCCGCGCAATAAAAACAATATTTTTATTGGGGGGGGGAGAGAAGGGGAGTGTGTGTGTGTGTAACAAGGTAAATGTCGGACCCTCAAAACGCAAAAAAAAAAAACTTATTTTTGATTTGTATTTGCGTCGCTAAAAGCGTTCTACAGGGCGGAAGGAAAGAGAGAGAGAGAGAGAGAGAGAGAGAGGGGGAGGGGAAATTTCACGTGCCAAAAACACAATTCATAGTGACGAGTGTCAAAAACACGTGTTACCCACACACACACACACTCGCGCACGCGCACCACCTCAATTCCCCCGCCATCTCATAATTCGCGCCATTTCACCACCCCGCGCTTTTTCCATTTCGATTTCGTCAAAATTGTATTAAAAAAATAAATAAATAAAAAATGTTGATCGGAAGAATGTGAAAGGAGAGAAGAAAAAAAAAAGGAAGTTTGTTTAGCGGCGAACAACAACAACAACAAAAGTGGTGAAGATAAACGCGTAAGAAAATTAAAACGATGACATCTTCGAATTTGGAAACAAACAAAAAAAGATTCGAAGAGAAAAGAAAAGAAATTGAATAACGAAATGACTGATAATAAATCGAAACTGATAAAATATTACGCTGTCATATGTACATGTACACGGTGGTTCAAAAAAAAGTTAGACCAAACGTTCCATTTCATCCGATTAATTATCAGAAATTTATTGGAATAAAGTTTGTGGTTTACTTTTTATTGAACCACCGTGTAGTATCTTAATACTTTCTTCAGTGTAGCCTATATAATACAAAAGTAGCTGCACATTTGTCGTAGTTCCTTTTGTTGTGGCTTTTTCTTAGAGCGTAAAGATGAATTAGTCGATATTAGAGGAAAGGCAAAAAGCAATTAGCTTTTTTTTTTATTATTATTATTATTTTTGGTGTTGTTGTTGTAATAGAAAAAAAAAATATTATGCTTTAGTTCGTTGTAGCGCAGCATCTTCTGTCAACGCCCTGTTCAAAGGCGACGTCGAGAGGGGCGGAGGATAGGGGGGGGGGGGGGGATGAAAAAAATCCTTGACATTCATCGATGAGAAACAACGTCAAGGTTAACCCAGGTTTAAAAAAAAACTTTAGAGAAATATTTCTTTTTTTTTTTTAAAGTAAAATTTAATTTGATGAAATTCGATCTAAAGGCAAAAGAATAAAATACGGAGAACTGGTAGATAGAGCGCATTGGTATGGTTTCAAAATAATGTAATTGTAACATGTGCTGGTAGCACTGCCTTATCATAAGAACTACTGTATATAGGTAAATAAGGCTAAATAATTATGTCTTGAGACAGTGTTTTTGAACAGCCCCTAATAAAAAATATAATATGAGTATATGGGATTACAATGTATTATTCGTACGGTATTTATCTTTCTATATTTATAAAAAATAAAAAACTTGCGACGTGATCGCCAAAAATCCCTATAAATATCCGGTAAAAAAAAATCCCTATACATGTAAGTAAAAAAATTGCTAAAAATAAAAAAATATCTAAAAATAAAAAAAAAAATCTTACGATATAAATAAAAAAAATTCCTTAAAAATAAGAAAAAATTCTCTAAAAATAAAAAAAATTCCCTAAAAATAAAATAAAATTCCCTAAAAATAAAAATAATTCTCTTAATATAAAAAACATTCCTATAATTAAAAAAATCAATATAAAAAAAAAATCTCTGAAAATAAAAAAAAATTCCCTAAAAATAAAAAAATACAATTCCCTAAAAATAAATAAAATTTCCTATAAAACAAATCACTGTAAATAAAAAAATCTTTAAAAATTAAAAAATCCTAAAATAAAATAAAAATATCTACAAATAAAAAAAATCCCTATAAATGAAAGATTTCTATAAATAAAAAATCATTATAAATAAAAAAATTCTTATAAATAAAATAATCCTAAAAATAAAAAAAAATCCCTATAAATAGGGAGCAAAATTAAAACCTTTACACTCCTTAAATTATATTTCATAACTAACTAAAATTGTTCAATAAACTTAACTCGGGACACCCGGTATTTTAATAATAATAACAATAATATTCAAACGTGAAAAGTCTCTTTACACAGCTAATCAGTCAAAGAGTGTTTGCGTGTCTCATAAATTTTCTCGTTACAGTAATTGAGAGAAAATCGATCATTAATTATTTCTCTTCGTGAAATTAGTCTCAATTCCGAAAACGATTATTTTTCAAACTAAAAATCTAATAATAATATTAAACAGAAAACGGAAATAAATTCATTAACCGTTAAAATCGAGGAAAACATCGTTTTCTATATAATAATAATAATAATAATTCATCCTCAAACTTTTATCAAATTACAATTACAAAATAAAACTATAGGAAAAAAAAAAGTTGTAATATACGACAGTCGTTATTAAATAAATAAATTAGCAGCGAGAAAGATGAGATATAAAAAAACCCATAGAGAGAGAGAGAGAAGCCAAAGTCATAAACAAAATAGGCCTGAGATCGTTATAAATCAAAAAACAAATGTTTTATGAGTTTGTTATTAGTTGTATAACTAATCGCCCAAAATATATTGCCCTTATACTCGGACCCGGACTCGGAAAAAAAAAATTATTATTACACGAGATGGAGGTCAGTGCTATAAATCCACTTCCTTCGCAACGCACAAAAATTCTCTCTCTTAGTTTTATATTATAAATAATTGAAGCTCTCTGCTTCGTATAGACGGACGCTGTGGAATGATGAAAAGCATTTAATCCGTCCATAACCTGGATAAACAGCCGCTAATAAAATCAAACTTTTTGCCTTTGCTATCAATTATTCAGACAAAAATCATAAAAAAAAACCTCCCTCTCTCTAACTCTCTCTCTCTCTAACTCCATCTCTCTGGCTATCTCTCAACTTAGTTTTCAATCCATCACGGATCAACTTTTCGTCAATCGTCTGCGAGTTTTCACTTTACAGTAAAAACTCTAATTGAAGACCACCTCCGTTTCGAGACCACCTCAAATACGTATTTCTGTTTTCCCAAGTTAATGCACCTCTAATAGTGGACCACCTCTACTATAAGACCATTTTAAGTCCTCATTTTCAACGGAGGTCTCTGTTTGAAGAGCAATTATTTGTAAAATGACGTACAGTAAAACCTTTAATTGAAGACCACCTCCTTTTAGAGACCATCCCAAATACGTCCCACAAATTTTCCCTATGTTAGTGCACCTCTAATAGCCGACCACCTCTACAACAAGACCATTTTAAGTCCCATATTCAACGGAAGTCTCTATTTGAAGAGCAGTGAGATGGTGAGCAGTGTGATTGTGCGCAGTGCCGGATGATGATGTAGTGAGTTGGATTGGAGTGTGGTTCAAATTTTTTTTATTTAAAGACCACCTCCATTTAAAGACCACTCTTAGTCGTTTCGAAACAGTGGTCTCTAAATAGAGGTTTAGCTGTTTTAATAATATAGCAGGGGCATGAAACGCGGTGAAGGAGCTTGAAGTGGCTTTTAGTTCCATTGCAAATGTATAATGGAAAACACTACATTCACCTTTAAGCTCGGAGGTCAACAAATGGGAATTAAGTCTGTGCAAAAGCTTTAATGCAGATGGACTCCCCCCCCCCCCCCCAAACATTATACTATATAAAAAAAAAAGAAAAGGAAGCTGCGTGTGTATAGAGATAGATAGGAAACGGATGTTTTCGGTCACGCACCGAATGCGTGCGCCACCTATACAAAAACGATCGCAAATGGGTTTACATTTCCCCATCCACAACATAACACTCTACTCTTTATTCATAAGTTTTTTCCTCTTCTTTTTTTAAATAAAAAAAAAAAAAGTTTTAAAATGAAAACAAGGAAGAAAAAAAAAAGCAGTGGATGAGAAAATGTAAATAAGTCTGGTCACGTGACCTAACTCTTCTACCAGCACTTCACGTGTATCCCCTTTTATCTCAGAACATAATGCAGGTGTTTATTTACATTCGCTGAAATTGAGGAGGAATATTGAGATGCAAAAAAAGAGAGAATCCATTTCCCCCCCAAAAAAATTTTAAAAATTTATTACTTCACAGCGTATATACCTTTAGAGAACATTTTTGTAATGAACCGCTCAGTGTACTTGTCGGCCTGAATTCGTCTGATTCTTCGCTGCTGCGACTGATACTATACTTTACTATACCAATACTAAACTTTTTTTCTTCTTTGTGGGAAGGGGGAGGGGTCTAAACTTTTTTACGGCGGTTAAATTTACGCCGCGCGTCGATTCGACTGCGCCAGAGAAAAAGTTTGGTTCGTGTTCTTCTCTCTCTACTTCATTCATCAGAAAATATCCACGGTGTCCGTATAAAAACTGTACCCAACTGAATTCGTATTAAAACCCTTTTTAACAATGTGAATATTTGAATGACACATGGAAAAACTTTTACTTTAAAAGATTTTTTTAATATTTAATTGTTCTATTTTGTGTTTAAAATGTTCTCTTCCGGTCTCAACACAATGCGCAGTTGTGATTCCAGATTGATTCAATCCTCGTCCCATTCGGTTGCATTATTCGTTGGCTTCAACGTCTGTTCTGTTTTTTTGTAAACCTTTTCTTGCATCACACCCCATAAATTTCTAGTCTACCTAATTTAATGTCTAGACTATTAAAAAAGTGCACCTACATTATGATATAGGAATGAGACGAAGCTGGAATCAATGCAGTGCATAATGAGTGGGTACAATGCTTGTGTTGAGACCGGAAGAGGATATTTTAAACCCAGAATAGAACAATTCAATGTTAGAAAAAGTGATTAAAGTAAAGTTTTTGCACGTGTCGTTCAAATATTTACATTATTAAAAGAGATTTAATACTAATCCAGTTGGGTACAGTTTTTATGCGGGCACCGTGTATATCGGGAAATTGGTGGAGAAACGAAATCGTGTTGTTAATTAAATTTAAATTTTAAATGCTTTTTTTCTTCTTCTTCTTCTATATATATTTGTGTTGTGTTCCGTCATGTTCAATTATACCAAAAGTTTGGCTGAGTTTTTAACGTCAAAAATAAAGTAAAAATAAGATGCGCCATTAAAATAATTTATATACGATTTCCTTCTTCCCGCATAAAGTCAGAATTCGCGAGCTAAGAATTAGAATGTGAAGAGAAACGCAACATAAATCGCTAAATTAATTAGATACAATTTAATCAAAGTGTATGCTCATCTATAGCGACGTATTTAACATTTGAGGAGTAAAAAGTTTACGGCGAATTATTTCAAACATCAGTCAACAAAACTTTAAAAAATTAAAAAAATCAATTATTATGTTGCAAACAACAAAACCAAATAATTAATAGAACAGTAAAAAGATATTCGTGAGAAGGTGGAGGGAAAAAGTTTGCCGAGTGTCGCTTGCAAATTATTTTTTGAATCTTACCAATTGCGCATGCGCAATAATTAAGGATTCTCTTTTTTTTAAGACCTTTATTAGAATTCCAGAAATCTGCGATTTAGTTGGCTCTTATTTTATTATATTTTTATTTTGAGTGAGTGGTTAATGTGTAACATTTTTAGTTAGTGTTACTGATTGCGCATGCGCAAGCTATAATCCCCATTTTTGTTTAGACATGTATTAGAACACAGAAATTTCTAATGTAGACGATTTTATTTTATTGTATTTTTTTTTTTGAATGAGCGGTAAATGTGTAACATTTGGTGTTGATTAATTCGGAGTAGCGATGGTTGCGCTGCGTGCGAGGGGGGTGGAGATGTGCGCGTGCGCGGGTGCAATGAGACGGTAGACGTGTGCTAGGTGTTGTGAGGTAGAGTGCGACTGCCACTACCCACTGCCACTCGTTCTCTGGCTTCCATTCAAATCCAACGTGAAAATCTTTCGCCTTTTACTAAAGATTTCCGTGGTTGGGAGCTAAACAATGAGTCTTTTAGACCAATTTTTGTCCTCGTCCCGCTCCTCGAGAGTGGGACGCATAAAACAATGTAAATTTCAGAAACATTTTTAATGACAATTAATGGTCTCGTTTTTTGAACACATTTTTTGTGTACAGCAAGCAGCCTACCACGTTAAATTTGGATCAAATTGGTAAAATTTATTAGAAATTTAATACCGGTAATGAAACTGTTTGTTGTTTAAATTAACTTAATTACTGTCGATGTAACTCTAAACTGAGTGCATTGAAGTGTTTAATTATTAAAATCATATACTCCATAATATTTTAATGAGTAGACCCCTATTAGTGAAATTCGCGTGTATAATTTTGTGAACCCTACAAACTTTATAATCCCTCTCTCTGTTAAGCTTCATTCTGACGTGCCTAGGTGACCACACACCTATTTTTTTCTCCTTTATTTTAACTATAGAAAAAAATTCAGGATAAAAATAATAACCGGTATTTGCTTACCATAAAATTGAGTTTTAGTAATAAATGTGCGCCTTGGTGGCTCAGTTGGTAGAGCGTGAGTCTCATAATCTCAAGGTCGTGGGTTCGAGCCCCACCTAGGGCACTTTTTTTTTCAAACTCGCATTTAATAAATTGCGAACGAAAACTTACGATCAAATTTACAGTAAATTTTTGTTCCTTAAAGCTTTAATAATTTAATATTTCCAATTTATTAATCGAATATTAACTTACGATATTTAATAGTCTGTATAATAAAATGTTTACTCGTAATGACATCGTCGAATCTAAAATATATTTTGCAAATAAACTCCCTAAAATAATTACTAAAAATTTAACTCGTACAATAATGTTTAACTACATCAGTTTTACGTTATGCTCTCGCCCCCCCCCCCCCCCCCCCCGCTCCTTCCTCTTTCTTTTACGAAGCCAAAACAGAATCCGCGCAATTTCCAGTGATATTTAATTTTTGCTTTCGGCCCGCAGTCATTTGTCGACGTCATCCGCTATTTACATCCAATAACTCGATATTATAATATTACGGCTGTAATAGCGTACCCCGTATATTGACTCGAGCCCCTTCCAAGATTAATCAAATGTAAACGCCGAAAGAGACGAAGTAATATTGAAAAGCATTTTGCAGATTAAAATGCCTCCTCCTCACTTTACCAGACATTTTGAGAAAAGTTGGATAAGCGTAGATATAGAATGGCGTTCGGTAGCGCAACATTTCTTTTGACAATTTTATCCGGACTCGATTACTATTAGCTACCGTTGAACAACTGCGTACATACAGTATGCTGAGGGCTGCTCAACGTACAGTATCAAAATAATAGCGATAAGCAATCTCGCAGTCGTATAGATAAAAGAGTCGATTGTTTCTATCTATCGAAGTTCTCTGTTTTTGACGCTCGAAATATCGTGTGCGGTTCCATGGTGTAATGGTTAGCACTCAGGACTTTGAATCCTGCGATCCGAGTTCAAATCTCGGTGGAACCTACGTTCCTTTTTTTAAAACTCGAATTAAAATCTATTTTTTCTCCCCCTCCTTGGTTATGATTTCAAAATTATTATTGTTAATAATTTCAAAGCAAACATCAACCCAAGAATGACGAGTTAACAACGTACAACCCTCGTTCCAACGCTTACGGCGTTCCAATTTAGACTTTGGAACTTATTTTTGCGCAGATGTAAACGAAGAAATAAGTTCCAAAGTCCGCACTCGAACGCTATAATGCGGAGGGAGAAAAGCTAAACCGCAAAAATCTCTTCTCACTTCCAGACGTAACGGTGCAAACTTTAAACTAAAAAGAAACGTATTTAACCAACGCTACCCACCTTTAAGATAAAACGGAAAATATAAAAATCGGCTGCTCACACTTCTTTATTTATTTATTTTTTTTAAAAAAAAAAATTATGATTTAATAAAAAAAAAAAATATTTATGTCGTCTTCATTTTTAACAGCTTTTAACTCAACACTCTCCCTCTTTCAAAGTTAATCTCTCGTATCATTAACAACATCTGAAATCTTGTTAAAAATTATTCTGAAATTTTCATTGTTTTAGGCGTCCCACTCTCGAGGAGCGGGACTTGCAAAAAATTGGTCTAAAAGACTCATTGTTTAGCTCCCAACCACGGAAATCTTTAGTAAAAGGCGAAAGATTTTCACGTTGGATTTGAATGGAAGCCAGAGAACGAGTGGCAGTGGGTAGTGGCACTCGCACTCTACCTCACAACACCTAGCACACGTCTACCGTCTCATTGCACCCGCGCACGCGCACATCTCCACCCCCCTCGCACGCAGCGCAACCATCGCTACTCCGAATTAATCAACACCGAATGTTACACATTTACTGCTCATTCAAAATAACAATACAATAAAATAAAATCGTCTACATTAGAAATTTCTGTGTTCTAATACATGTCTAAACAAAAATGGGGATTCTAGCTTGCGCATGCGCAATCAGTAACGCTAACAAAAAATAGAATACGGCGCTCTAAAAATGAATTTCAATATTATTGTTTATGATAACCTGATCTGCTTTTCATACCAATCACTAAAATAATTTAATTTTTATTGAGCCAATAAAAAGCTATGCGATGGCCGAGAATCGAACTCGGATCAACTGCTTGGAAGGCAGCTATGCTCACCATTATACCACCGTCGCTCACATTCATGCGACTAAGATTTTCCATTCAAAACCGGTCAAACATTCAGAAGTAAATAAAAAAAAATAAAAAAATAAAAAAACTACAGTAGGCTAATTGTGTTCATTAAAGTGTGAACTGGTTTTAAGAAGTCGGTCGAACGGCTAAGGTAGCACTCTCCATCTATATGTGTGTGCGATGGTGGTATAATGGTGAGCATAGCTGCCTTCCAAGCAGTTGATCCGAGTTCGATTCTCGGCCGTCGCAGTCTTTTTTTTTTAATATTAATTTAACAAAAACCTCTCCTACTGATAAGGTAGAATTGAATAAAAATTTATTATTCTTTTGTTTTTGAATTATTGTCAATATAAAATTGCTCACGATTCAACTCGAATGAAAGCTTCAAATGAATTATTCAAAGCTCACCTATTACCAGCTCAAAATCGCATTAAAAATAATAGGGTTTTTTTTATCGTTAAATTGAAAAGCTAATTGTAAAAGTAAAGCGTATAAGCTAAGAAATTAAAAACTTGTTCTTTCCTCCTAATTTTCGGCTTCTATAAAAGCAAATAAACGAGCCTGCTTATTTCTCCTATTGAATCACGTACTTCCGGCATCAATTACATTACGCTATCCATAATGTTGTCTTAACGGAGACTGAGGTGTGTTTATTATTATAAACTCCCCAACATTAATCATCCCTCCCCATACCTACGTCTCCCCCAATCCACTCGAAAGAAAAACAGAGGCTTTTATTTTCACTTCTCTCGATTAATAAAACCAATGAAAAAGTATTAATAATAAAAAGAAAAAAATAAAATAAAAACACGGCGATGAATCCCCATTAGAAATCTTAAGTTTAATTTTGGTGAGCAGACGACAACAATTGCCTCAAACGCCCGCAGATCAAATAATTCGTATAAAGATTGAATTGAAAAACAGCGCCACCTGGCGTTTATAATTAAATATTCAAGGGGGGGGGGGGGAGAGAGGATGGGAAGAATAACAATGTAAATGATTTCTACCATCAAAAGACATTCTCCGCCTTTTTCCTTATTTTAATCTATTAACAAAAAGCAAATAATAGAAGAAGAGAAAAAAAAAATATAACTTTTGGAATATTATATTAAATAGAAAAATCATCGAGTTAGCTGTCACTTTTTACATAAAGCTGAGTGTTGGTTGCAATAGGGAATACAAGGTACAAATTCAAAAGTACTGTACATGGTATGGAGTTGTATAAAGCAGGGTGAACGTTTAGAATTGGGCTCTTATAAAAGAGTTAATAAAAGCAAGGAATATTTAATTATTACGCAGATTGTTTATTAATATAAATAAATAAAAATTGAACTGCAAAAAGAAATTGAATTCCTTAAAACTCAAATTTTTATTCCTACTTTTGAGAATGGCTCCTTGTAACAGTAGCTTAATTTCGTTCGTTTTTCTTAAAATTTTCATTAATTTTCATTAAAATTTCTCTCATTTTTCATTAAAATTTCTCTCATTTTCCATAAAAATTTCGTTCGTTTTTCTTAAAAATTTCGTTAATTTTCCTAAAAATTTTCATTAAAATTTCTCTCATTTTCCCTAAAAATTTCGTTCATTTTCATTAAAAATTTTCATTCATTTTCCATTAAAATTTCTCTAATTTTCTGTAAATCTTTTTTTATTATTATTATTTTTCTCCAAAATTTTACTATTTTCATAAACATTTTACACTTCGCATACTGGGGCCGCTCCTACAATAGGGTCTGCCCATTCAGCAGTCAAAAAAATAGAAGATCTATAATAATTGTAATCCCTGCAAGCCCCTCCTTCAATTTTAAGAAATAAAATGACATCACAACCAAATAAAAAAAAAAAAAAAAAAACTTTTACCTTTAAAAAAAATAAATAAATAAATAAAAACGAGTAAAAGATGATCTGAGGTAAAACACATAATTATATGAAATGGAATACATTACGCAACACCTGCTTACGATCTCTGGAGAGGAGAGGGGAAGGGGTGATATTCAGCCAGACTTGATACCCAATTACTCGAACCCCGTACAAGTATTATTTTTTTTATTTCCGGTCTAATAAGAAGCAGAGACACGACGAAGGTAAAAGCGAAAAAAGATAAAGACAAAATGTGAAGTGAAAGCAATTAATGCTGAGTGGCTTATTCAACGGATATATATTTCTTTCTGCGCACCCTCCACCACACACTCTCGCGCATACATAATATTAGATCATAATCATATAAGAGACGGGGAGAGATGGAGGGTGAGAATGATGACGAGGAAGAAATAAGAAAAGAGGGGGAGGAATTATAAGTTGGCTTTTGTCGCGTTAATTTTCTTTGCCATTTACGTCACAATACATTTTTGAAAGAACAAAAGTAGCTTCGTTTGGGGTTTTATTCGAAAGAATGTGCGTGTAGAGAGAGAGAGAGAGAAGGCTTAAAAACGCTGTAGGTTAGCGTTATGGAGCATAAATTAAATAGGGGGGGGGGGGGGGGAGAAAGATAGAGGAGAGGGATAGGTGAGCTATTTATAATGACGGCGAGATACGACGAGAAGCGAAAAAAAAAAGAAAATGAGTTGAAAAATTCCGAAACTTCCAATATTAACAATACGAGTCTCCTCCGCATTAATGATGTTGCCATAGTGTTGCGAAGAATATCAATACGCCAGTGACGTCATTCGCCACTTAATGCTGCCCCTCCTACGTGAATGAACTTTTTTTTCCCCCACAGGGTCAAGTTTAATGCAAGAGTAAATAATAATTACTCCGCTCTCCTGGGTTTCTCTCCTAATGGTTAATCAATGCGTCAAATAATTACCCCTTCTAATTTAGTTGCGTAGTAGTAATAATAATAATAATACTGTACAGTAAAATCTTCACGCGAGACCACCTCTAACTGAAGACCACCTCAAAAACGTCCATCCGATCTTCCCATGTTAATGCACCTCTACTACAAAGCCATTTTAAGTTCTATTTTTGATAAAGGTCTCTGTTTGAAGACCACTGAGATGTTGCGCCGTAGCATTGCGCCGTAGCATTGCGCAGTGACAGATGATGATGTAGTGAGTGGGTATTACAATTTTCGTTCTTTTTCTTAAAAATTTCGTTCACTTTCTTAAAAATTGCGTTTAATTTTTTAAAAATTTCGTTCACTTTCTTAAAAATTTCGTTCACTTTCTTAAAAATTTCGTTCACTTTCTTAAAAATTTCGTACAATTTCTTAAAAATTTCGTTCACTTTCTTAAAAATTTCGTTCACTTTCTTAAAAATTTCGTACAATTTCTTCAAAATTTCGTTCATTTCCTTAAAAATTTCGTTCATTTCCTTAAAAATTTCGTTCATTTCCTTAAAAATGTCGTTTATTTTCTTAAAAATTTCGTTCATCTTCTTAAAAATTTCGTTCACTTTCTTAAAAATTTCGATCTTTGCCTTAAAAATTTCGTTCACTTTTTTAAAAATTTCGTTCAATTTCTTAAAAATTTCGTTCATTTTCTTTAAAAAATTCGTTCATTTTCTTTAAAAAATTCAAACTCAAATTGTGGTCCCTTCCCTCTTTTCAATGCCAACTTCTGGTAGCCTCATAACGAGGGAAAAGGGGAGGGGGGGGGGGGGGGGGGGGAA